>JBBPME010000466.1:0-16340 GCA_038090155.1 Rossbeevera pachydermis
TGTTGCAGATGCTCACGGGAAGAGTGCCGTATTGTGGAACGAAGAGACCAGAACAGGTCGTGTATTTGAAATTCTTAGGAAGGGATCCCATCGATGCACAAACGCCCAAGGTCCCTGACCGTTATGTTGCGTTTTTGCGTAGTTGTTGGTGTCGACGACCAGAGAAACGGCCTACCATGGCATCCGTGGTCGAGTTCCTCCACGAGGAGATCAGGAGGCTCGAGGAACGTGGAGATCCTTAAGACCACCGAGGTTTTGCCACTCTTTATACCCCTCTCGATCCACATCAGGCGTGTTCTTTTCCCACTACCAGACCATCGTAAATTATTCAGTAGTTAGTGTGATGTTGGCGCACAGGTCACCCAGTTGAATTCACTTCATTCTCTACATGACGCTCGGAGCAGGTAAAGTTCGCATTTTTTGCCGTCTATACCCCTACCGGTATCTTGAGAATTAGACGGTGGTGTTGGAAACCGTCTGCCCGTGCCCGACGGGTACGAGTGCTTGATCAATTCGGAATTCCGATCTGATACTGGCACCGAGTTTTTACCATATGTAAAACACCCAGTTCATCCGTTGCCAGCGAGCACCCTTTCCCATACGACTCCAATTTTTCTTGGAGCGTGGTCTATGCTGTGACCTTGAGATCAGAATTGCTGCTGTGTTTCTTACCAATGCCAGTTCAACGTCTGTTGTACTCGTTCCGAACCTCGAGCAACGGGCCATTGCTTCAACATTGTCTATTACAGCCTGAGTTACTCCAGCCCAGACCAGCCGTCGAAGTGCAACAGCGCGGCCCCCTTGGACTCGCTCTTGATGTTCACCTCCCAAATTTTTGGTTTTCGCCTATTCACATTACTGGGGTCCACTGGCCTTCTAATTAAAAGGATGCGTCATACCAGCTCAAAGCTCAAAGGGCGGACGCTGATACTATCTAACCTACCCTGGAAGTCTGAAACGAATGGATAAGTATGGCTCCCGTTACACTTTGCTCCCCACGATTTGCCCTTCAGTATACAACGGTGATCACTGCAAAGACTCGATCACCAATCGCAAGTTAACATGAGTTCGGAGGCCAGGTATGTACGATTTTATTTCTAGCACGGCGGTGCTCAGTGTCGATGCTCAGTTTCGAGCTTCCTGCGAACGTCCTTCAAGCAGAGTGAGTCAAATAATTTGAGCTATTGCTTCCCTGAACCGAACACCTGATATCGTCAGCAATGGACCTTTCGTATGCACTATTTATATTGCTTATTCAATCACTTAGACTCACAGTCACGGTGCGTGATATGTAGGTCGTTGGGTATACCCAAAGCTTTGGGCTCGTGGGATCTTTAATTGTCCAGTCTCGTAAGTATCCACGACATCGACGTGCCAGGTCATTCACTCTGCCATTTTTTCTCAGATATCTATTTTGCCAATTTCGTAGATGACCGAAAATCCATGAAAGTGTTAGGTGATAGGTACCATCGCTTGTGGTGTTGTGATTGAACATCCTCTCGGTGATGGTTGTCCTTCTCCTGGAAGCATTGATGACGACTTTCACATTCTGGAATTCGGGGCGAGTATATTGGAATGTTGGTCCATCCACACTATTTTCTAGTTTTCTTATCTTGGCGCCCATGGCTGGGCTCGGTGAGAATCTCATCGTATCAGACACTTTTGGATGGCTAATCGAGAGAAGTGACTACACTGACCCATGGCTTTTATTGCTGGAGAATACGGACGCTTCAAAAGCGCCATATTATTCCAATTTCTGTTATGATGGTGATATGTAGATTTCCGATTGGGAAATGGTGTCTCAAACATGCTAATTTCAAATGTTTACTCAGCTCTCCCTGGTTCAATTAGTGAGCGTCTGTTATCTTGCCTGGACTGTCAGTCACCGATTCCACTTCATTTCCCCATCGTATGACTGAAATTCTTCCTCAGAGTCCCTTTATTCCTGCGTCAAGTTACCTGGTGCCTGAAGGATCTACACCAGGTGTCACCATCTGGGTTAACATCCTCTCCGCTCCTCTAGTGGCGGTGAGTACACCTTTTATTATTATTACCATCCACTCAGAATTCAGACATTTATCAGACCTGGCTCGGGAGTAGTGTCACGTGCGATCTCACAATCACGATCTGCATGATATTGAGCGTGCGCCTACATCGAGTCCTCTGTTTTGAACTTATGGTTATGCGAATGCTTTACAGTTCCGTCCTTCCCAGTCGAAAATTAACCAGGTTTACCATCGAGACCGGTCTTGTGACGACCATAGCCGCGATCCTAGAACTAATCATCGGAATTCTATACCCAGACAAATATTATCATGTCACTTTGTACGTCCTCCCGTGGGCGCAGACGTCGTACTGACTCCTGACCCATCTCTGTCTAGATTTTATATGCTGTCCAAGCTGTGGGTGTGAGTTTGGCCATTTTCTCACCATGCTGAGAGATGCCCAGCTACGCAAACTGTCTGCTAGCATATTTGAACTTCAGGCTCGTTCTTAAGAATTCGATCAATCTGAACCTGACTGAGGTCGTTCGGAATGACCTAGCCTTCCAACATCCAGTCTACCCACTTGCCGCATCCGAGTCCCTGAGCGGAATCAGTCGTGGACATACAGTACTATCCGCTGATCCGAACGAGGTACGTCCCTACATTTACACCGGCTGTTCTTTATTTACACGACTCGTGTGCGGAATCAGGTATGAAGGAGTCATTCTATTCGAAGATTGACATGTCTAGTTACTGTAAGAACTGACTAAAGGGGAGGTACACGATCTACAAGGGTGTAAATCATCCGCACGAGTGCCTATAGTCATTGCTCACCAGTTACACATATCACATTTCAAGTGGTCCACAGAACGTCACTAGTGGAGATATGCCAGGAAATTAAATCACCGCTGGAAGCAATCAGTAAAGCATAACGTGCCACGGCCTCGTGGACAATTGCCAACGGACCGGAGGGACGTATTACGACCGAATCGCTTGGACTCCTGCCCCTGGTCCCGCGACCTGGTGACTCTCGTTAAGAACACTACTCAGCCGAACACGGCTAACTTCCAAGTATTGTAGCCGCGGTCGCTTTGGCCCATGTCTTGATAAGAACTAGCAGAATGTGAACTTACATAACGCAGGTTTTCCGGTAGTCCGAGCTCCAAGTCACAATCACCGTACGTATATAGTTGCCCTCTTACTCTCGGAAGCCCAGTCCAGGCGTACCTGGATTTTATTCAGACGGAAGGAGACAGGAACAGACAAGCCAGGAACTCAACATTATATAGGTATCGGCAGCATGAATATTACGAAGTGTGAGATGAAGGAATCCGAGTGTATGAATGAACGAAAATAAGATCGAAAAATCTATGAAGGAGTTCGGAGATACACATAACGTCGCCGCGGCACAGATCTATCATAAAGGCCCGCCCACACCCCTCCAGATCGCTTCTGCGCAATCTAATGACTCTAGCCATTCGGCTGCGTGATATTTGGCTCTTCGGTATGGCCACCGTTCCACCTTCAACGCACCGTCTTCCTTGGATCTTGTCACCGTCCAGACCTTCCCGTCGATCTGCACCACACGAATGTTCGGAAATTCACGTTCGACGATGCTAGACGGAGCGCGGATGGGTGTGTTTGTCATACCAAAGTAGCGCAGAATCGGGGGAACTCCCACACGGAATTGCTGAATAAATAACGACACGTTAGAGAAACGTGACGAAAGTAAAATACAAAGATACGGCACATTCATAAAAGTGGCCATGTCTTCCGTGGCCACATGTGACAAATCGAGCGTCAACGCGCGTAGCGTCCGTGGGATTAGCCATCCAGCCAACGTTGGCGACAGATCCGGAGGATACGTTATTGATAAGCTGCTCAAGCTGGACAGTGCAGGAAGCACGCCCCACGCAGAGGCGTTGAACCCGATCCGACGTGCATCGTCCGCAGGAACGAATAGATGGTATGTTCGTAATTGCGTTCGTTCACGAAGAAACTCTGAAATTGCAGGACAAAGTTCATGATCCGAAATGCATGGATGGAGACTCGTGATTGTTAAGGAGAAGTGGCGAAGGAACGGAAGTCCAGTCCGATATTTTTTGAACAGTGACGATGGCGTGCACTCGAGCGCGCCGGACAGCATCAGTGACTCGAGCTGTCGACCATTCGCAAGAATATGCGAAAAGGCTTGTGTATCGACCGAAAAATAGCCATTAAATTCGATCTGTGTGAGGTGTCGAACACAAATAGCGTCTGCTGGAAAAGTACACCGAGGACCATTGATGGATAACGAGCGAAGCGTGTCCCTGGTCTGAGTTAGAAACGTATGAACGTATGAACTACACCCGCTGATGGTGAAGTGAGTAAGGTGCTTGAAGACGGGCAGTTCAATTCCAACTGCATTATCTGCCACTCTAGAATGCGATTCAGTTGGTTGGACAGCATATTGATGGATGATCTTACATGAGAGATAATCGCTGCAACCTTGGATGATATGAATATATATTTTGTAACATTCTTACGATTAACTCCCTGTCGCCGGTGCAATGGATTCTACGCAAGTTTGTCAGCTTTGGAAGGGCGTTCATGAGCATGCCTAGGATAGCAATCAACAAGTGTGTTTCGGCACGCAGGAGGAGATCTCACCAACTTGGAATGTCAATGGCTGGATGATACCGGAGGATGCAGCGAAGATATTCAAGCTCTGGACGTGGCCTGCAAAATAGGGATCCACTAATATTCGCGCAAGAATGTCCGCGCTCCGCTGGTGGTGCCACGCATCAATTCCTTGGTCCACACGTTTCGCTTGTGCTGGCCAATAACGACCCTTTGAACATCCAGGTTCCACAGTGGTGGTAAGATGGATATCAATTTCCCGAAATACCAACTGTCTGGCAATACACGAAAGTGCATTTGGGACGAACAACAGGGACTTGAGGTCGCGTTTAGGAAGGAAGAGAGCAATCTCCCGCCACACTTCTGGTGAGAAGCTGGGTGGGTGATCTGGCTCCCTGAGAAGCTAATGTCTTTCATGAACGAAAGGCCTCCGATTTTGTGATAATACTTACCATCTCTGAGCGAAGATGCTGCGAGTGGATAATGGTCTTGACATCCTGATTGTTAGGATCCACTGTTAACACGGAATAAAGATCTGAAAACAAGTTTCAGATGGGATGGTGACAGCGTAAAGACATCTAGATGCGGGACTCCATACATGCCTTGTTGAGCGGACGTACGGTACCCCGCTGCGAGCCTTGTCTTCGCGCGTAGTAGAAGGGCGCGTGTAACACAGACGGAAGGAATGTTAGGTACTTTTAAGAGCGACTGGACAGCATTTTCCATGGTCGTTCGATGGCTACGCTAATACATCAGAAAAGGTCTCGGAGAGATCAGTTCCTCGTTCGACGTACCCCTGAACGGGCATGTGCTGTAGCGCAAGCAATAGCACGTCAGCTTTCTGAGTGTCGCTCATGGTGGCAATGACTTCGTAAATGCTTGCGTCGAGGATATGGGCATTGAAGAGACTCATCGAAGGACTGTGCCAAGTTGGCTAATGCAGAAGGGAAGGAGAGAAAGGACGGGAGAAGGAGAGGGATTGGGAAGCCATAATATAATTAAGGGAAGCGAAGCGAATGCCTGATCGCCGTTTCCGCCCACTTTGCCCTGGGCGTTCGCGCCAGATCGTGCTTTGGCGGTAATTTATGTGGAAAAGGCCAAGTTGCCGCATCTGAGAAGAATAAATAAGTTACGGTGTGAACGTAGCCTGTGTCTCTCGGTCGTTATGACTACGGCGTAACACTTAACTGGTGAATACGCACATAATATTGTGTCGAACCTAGTAACTGTACATTCTGTGTCTCTCGGTCGTTACGACTACGGCGTAATACTTAACTGCCTGTAAAAGTACTACGGTGGGAAAGCTACTAATTGTGGCTCCGAGCCCAAAGAGGCACACAGGCTTGGATCTACTGAATTTCACGTCACTACGTCCACTCCAGCGAGCACTCCGAGTCCGCGCTGAGTATATACTGTAGGTACTCCAACCGCACCTCCGCGTATCGCCCGCTTTTTCCATGCCTGACTGGCAGTGAAAACAATTGGATCCTTGACAAGGCATGGCATGGCGTCAAATCGTTACGTTTCCCCTATATTTTTACACTTCTCAAAGGATGCAGAACCTGGAAAAAGTGTTAATCAAACTTAGCCAGTCAGCCGAGGGTGGGCCGACTCGGATCCGGTCGGCTAATGTCAGAACAGAGAACAGAGAAAAAGGGAAAAGTGTAAGGAGTTATTGGCCAATCGGTGCTCACAAAAATGACCTTATTAGGGGCTGTGTGGGCTTGCATATTATGATTATCAGCCGGTCGAATAACCACGCAAGTTCTGGAGCCCACCAGCCATTTTTACTGTAAGCTAAACTTAGGCTCAGCTTCACCGCTACAATCCGAACCAATAACTGAAAGCAGGTAATTGAAGTTTAATTTATTTAATGATAGTACCCAATTGTTTTCCGGATGTCCAAAGGTATGTCGAGACTCAGATTGTTTTGTCGCTCCAGGTTTCCTTCTTCACGCGCTCCCTCTTCAATAGCTTCAATTTGTCTACATAGCCTCTTCGCTCGCGCTGGCAGGTTCTTCTTTACCTGCGACCCTGATACTATTGCCAAAGCGGCTAGCTTGGACTACTAATAGACCTTGAGGCTTTATTACAGTGGTTAGCCATCCGGGCTTATGGCCGGCTCCACTGTCATTCTCCTCACTTTACTTATGTGGGTTGATAACATGTGAGAGCGTTGCAAGAACCACAAGCGTGCCGTCATCATATCTGATAAGTAAGTTCTCTGAGTTGGTGATACGTTCTGCGAATTTGGTTGACTGCGATCTCCGGACAGGCTATATCAATATCATGGGGCTTAGTTCAAGTTGGTGTCTGTTAACCTCTTTACAGCCTACTAAACTTTTTTTGTCCCGGGAAAGTGATGTTTGTAGTGATTGATAAATCTATCTGGCTGACAGATTGATCTGATTTCGCGACAGAGTCGGTGGGTTCCGTACAAAAGTAGTCAAGTCGCAGTCGGAAGACATCATAAACGCACGGAAGCAAGGTTTGTCTAAGCCATAATTCTCTCAATTATATTTCGGAAAGGGGGCGCAGCCGGTATGGAAGGCTGGCCCCCGAATTTGATGTCTACTAACCAGTCGAAATTATCATAGCCCATAATTAAGGCAGCATCGGCCACTCGTCTTCCGGCTTTACAACATGCTAAACTCGATATGCGTTGCCTCGAATTGTCTTACTCACACACTAAATAATGGTAATGATGCAAAGCAAGTCGGGCGTCGGGCATGTCACTTTTGCGGACCGCAGGGCTTCTTTTGAGGTTAATTTTAGTCTGGGTATGAGGGGTTTGAACACGAAATACCGATAGCGCTACTAGTACGTCATATTATTTTACTCGAATTGAATTATAGGCTCGCATGATCAAGCAAGGATTTTCGTATGTCCTCAATATGATCAGTCCTTCTCCAGCTCATCGCCTTCACGACGGTCTGAAGCCCAACCAGTGATGGTAACAGTTGCAAATGTCCTGTGCCTTGAACATCTCAACCAATGAATGTGGTTCAGTCATGGAAGTTTTCATTGATTGCTCTGGAATATCAGTTTATTCTTGACGTTTTTTTATCTTGCCCTCGTGTACTATAACTATGCACGAACGCTCACCTACTCAGATACATCAATTTGGGACAAATAGATCTATTCGTACCGCTGTACGATCCATGCTGCGTATCAATCATTGCCCTTTCCATCGTAGAACTAGAGTTGAAGCAGTACTTGGTGGTCAACATGAAAACAAGGGAAGACCCTGTCAAAGGTACAGTCGATCGATCTCTCATCCTACTTCTAATTTTAACAATCGATGAGCCCCTCAGGTAAGTCAGATTAGGGCCGAGCCCGGTACAACACCTTTGACAGAATCAGAATCAGAATGATCAGACACCCGATACGGAAGAGCGACTGGAACGTTCTAGCCCATGCTGATGTTGGTAGAGTGATCGGAAGCAGTATATGTATTATTATATAATAATATCGCCGCCGAAGGTTTCGAGGGTGCGAGGGTCGATTTGCAGGGCACAAGAGAGGTCCAGAGCGTCGCACGTGCCACTCACCGCTCGGGTTAACAATGCCGCCGACGAGAAAAACCAATAGATGAGGTAGGCTCAAAGAAGCAGACGTACCGCAGCAGGATGCGGAATTGCGCACGGGTTGGATATGGTATGGCGCGCGACCAAGTGTAAAAATATTGACCAAACGGTAATGCAACCTTCAATGAGGTCGTTAGACGTCATCACTGCTTGTGACAAGTACTATCGAATGTCTTATCTGAATATTTCAGGCCCAGTCTACGGAGCGATCAGATTACCATTGGAAGTAGAATCAACTTGTCAGGCAACATTTGGGGGATCAGGGCCCAGTCACAGATGAGATGGTGGACTTGTGCTCAGCAGTGATATAGGCATGTAGTTCTGCATACGCATTCATTGTATCGGGGGGAGGAGGGGGGGGGGAATTCCAAAGTGCCCTGAAAGAAAGAAATATGATTTGCTACGATACCATGGCGCAACAGGCTTGCATTAGGCACCTCCCGTCCTTCCCCGCGCGCGCACGCCCGAAACCTTGACTTGAAACCTTGGCGAACCATGTGTACAGCTTGGCGTGCGATGATCGTGCGTCGTTGCTAAAGCGCTGATAGATAAGCAGTTCTGGTTAGCACGTGTACGGTGCATGTGGACCCGAAGAGTCTATATAAGGGGTTCTGCGCTAAGCAACGAGATTGCGGCCGCGCCCGTCGCCAATTGGGAATGATTTAGGCCCTTGAAATGATTTCCATTTTCAGGTTTAACTGGTGACCCGTGATTGGAGGAAGGCCGACGCCGATGAACCTTCTGCACCGGAAAGCGGTCTTGCAAATGGAGTATGTACCCCCATCATGTCAGTGAAATAAGCGAACCTGGACGCGGATATGCAAGCGTGTCACCGTGTTGCGACATCCTTCGCGGGATGCGAGATTTGACAGCTTGACCAAAAAGGCCGACAGCCATCGCATCATCATTACTGTAATGATTGGTGGCGTGTAACTTGCCAATGAGGGCAGCGCAATATTAATTATTTGTCATGGTCTCCCGCTACACGTGTATGGATCCAAGGGAAAAAAAGGTACTGTACCCAAAGGTTTAGCAAACGACAGCGAGGAAGAGGAAGGATGGGTATGATACGATTACGCTCACATACCGCTCCACTCCATCAGGGACCATCTACCCCTCTCCAGATGGCATCCGCACAGTCCAACGATTCGAGCCATTCTGCTGCATGATATTTGGCCCTCCGATAAGGCCATTGTTCCACTTCCAATGATCCTTCCTCCTGGGATCTCGTCACTGTCCAGACCCTCCCATCAATTCGTACCACGCGCACATTCGGGAACCCGTGTTCGACGACGCTCGAGACAGAACGGATTGGAATGTTGGTCATGCCAAAGTAGCGCAGCATTGGAGGGATACCCATGCGGAGTTGCTACATGCAGGGTGAACCGTCAGATAAGACATGCGGTGATAACCAGAAGCAGAATAGCGAGGTGAAATAACGCACGTTCATAAAAGAACCCATGTCCTCTGTCAAAGCCGGTGAAAAATCGAGCGTCAGTGCGCGTACCGTTTGTGGGACCAACCAACCGGCCAGCGAAGGTGACAAATCTTGCGGGTACGTTATTGACAGACTGCGCAAATTTGATAGCGAAGGAAGGACGCCCCACGCAGACGCGTCAAACCCAATTCGACGTGCATCGCCTGCAGGAACGAGTAGGTGATGCGTTCGTAGTTGTGTTCTCTCGCGCAAAAACTCTGATATGGCAGGACACAGATCCAGATCCGAGATATGTCGATGAAGGCTGGTGATCGTGAATGAAAAATGGCGGAGGAACGGAAGTCCAGTTCGATACTGTCTGAACAACGACGACGGTGCACACTCGAGCGTCCCTGATAGCATTAGTGACTCTAGTTGCTGACCATTTGCGAGAATGTGCGAAAATGCTTGTGTGTCGGTCGAGAAACAGCCATTGAACTCAATCTGTGTGAGATGTCGGACACAGATGGCATCCGCTGGGAAGCGCCAGCGAGGATTGTTGATGGATAACGAACGGAGTGTATCCCGACTCTGAGCGAGGAACGTATGGACGTACGAACTGCATCCGCCGTCAGAACTAATGGCAAAGTGAGTAAGGTGCTTGAACACGGGAAGCTCGATATCGACAGCGTGGTCTGCCACCCTATAATGCAGTTCAGTTCAATGGGAGACATATCGACGAGATTCGACCCTACACGAGAGACAGTCGTTGCAGCCTCGGATTATGTGAGTGTACCGTTTGCAGCATCCGTGCGATCAGCTCCTTATTGCCAGAGCAATGTATTTTACGAAGGTTTAATAGTTTTGGAAGTGAGTTCATCAGCATACCTGGGAAGACAATTATCACCGTAATCGAGGAAAAGAAGCAGAAATGAAATCATACCGACTTGGAATGCCAAGGGTTGCGCGGCGTCGGAGGAAGCAGCAAAGATACTTAGACTTTTCACGTGACCTGCAAAGTGGGAATCCACCAATATTCGCGCGAGAATGTCTGCGCTCCGTTGGTAATGCCATGCATCGATGTCCTGGCCAACGCTCTCCCCATTTACGGGCCGGAACCGAGTCTCTTTTCCTCCAGGCTCCGTAGCGGTGGTAAGGTGAAGATCGATTTCACGAAACAGTAGTTGGCTAGCAATGCGCGAAAGCGCATTTGGGACGAGTAATAAGGATTTAAGATCGCGTTTAGGAAGGAAGAGAGCAATCTCCCTCCACACCTCTGCTGAGAAGCGAGGTGGGCAATCGGGCTCTCTAAGCAGCTAATGGTTACGATATTAAAAAAGCCAACATCTCCATGTTCTTTTCAACGACGTTACGTACCATTTCTGGACGAAGATGTTGTGAATGTATGATCGCCTTGACATCCTGATTGTCAGGATCTACCGTCAATACGGAATGAAGGTCTGCAGACATGGGTTATATGGTATCTGCGTCGTACAGTGTGCAATGCCCGTACCTTGTTGAGCGGACGTACGGTAGCCCGCAGCAAGCCTTGCCTTGGCGCGTAGCAGTAGGGCACGTGCGATGCTAACGGAGGGCAAGTTTGGCACTTGCAAGAGAGACTGGACAGCGTTTTCCATGACTGTACGATAGCTTTATCAACGCACATCAGAAAGGATCTAAGATGAACTCCAGGTATTCCTACCCCTGGACGGGCAAATGTTGCAATGCATGCAAGAGCACGTCTGCTTTCTGAGCGTCGTTCAGAGTGGTGGTGATGTCGTGAATGCTGGCATCGAGAATGCGAGGATTGAAGAGACTCATGAAAGGACGACCAAGAAGGGGGAAGGAGAGAGGAAAGAGAACGAAGGAAAGGAAAGGATCGGGTAGTCATGATGATATTACTTATACTTTAGGGAACCAGAGCGGCGACTTGTTTGGTGGTGCCTCGGCCATTCACACATTCATTTCTAGTCCAAAAGAACAGACAACGGTGTGAACACGTTTCGTCCCGACGCAAAATACCACATCCAATCACACCGTGCATCATTTCTTTGTCTGCTGGCCACTCGAGGGCCAATCACATACATGTGTACTGGCGATATGCCTGGATTCGAGCAGTTCAGAAAATGCACGTACTACATGTCTAGATTTGTCCCACCAACAAAGAAGCTTATATTGGGGATGTTTTAAGCGATCCAATGGAGCGGATCCCGAGCCTTCGATTGAGCAGCATCAGCGGAACGACCCCGAAACGAACGAAACCACGGTTACCGCGGGGTGAGGATGGACTATGGTGATTCGGTAAGTAAGACCGAAGGTGTTTAATCTCCAACCCCAAGAAGGGACGGCGCTTAAGGCTGTTACACCCCCCAAGTTGAAATTCTTCGGTCGGAGTCTCACAGAGAAATGGAAGTGCCTTGCTCCCTTGAAAACGTGTACGTCCTTCTCTCTCCGTATGGTTCGGGCCCCGGGAAATCACTGAACGTTAGAACGGTGACGGGCACCACGAAGACTTTGGAAATGGATAGGCTTCTAACATAAGTTCCGGTGTGCCCAGAAGTTGATATGTATAGGGAAGCAGATATTATCGCGCCCTACGTCCGAACAGTATACTATCCTAGTTTCAAGTCATCGTGGGTTGCTCTACCACATTAATAGCTGAGGGTGATGATATGGCAAACGATTCACCCGGAACCTCGGAGGGAATAGGCGCACGTGCGAATGGCACGATACTGATCCTCGATTTGACGGTCTTAGCTAGTATAAGATATTGCGTGTTTGTGTGTACAGCACCGCGGCGGTGAAGCTTTGAAGCTTATCATGCAAGCATATGTGTATCGAGATATGATTCAGAATGTCGAACTTACATTTAGCCTGACAAACATACACAAGAGTATGCACTCCGGACATCAACCTTCAGACATCGGTCACGATAGCAATTGCAAAATACAAACATGGACCTCATTGATAAATAGCGAGGCATGTAGGTACTTGGCACTAAATATAAATTGGGAGTATGTTGCATATCCAGATATGATTGCTTGTAATCAGCATCCAGGTGAAGGTATGTAGTATAGATGGACTTGAAAGGATGCTTCCGGCGGACAGTTCATGATAAGTAAGCCTAGAGGAGTCCGCTTACACGCGTTTTTCCTCATCCCAAGATACCCCTGTGAAAGGTTGAACTAGTGACTCACTGAGGGCCATGATCAGTCCACTCAAACCGAAAGGAGTTGCGCCACGGCTCATCGCCATCAATGCCGTCATGATGTGACTATGTATGTACAAGTTGTTGCGCCGTTTCGTTGCATCCGATAGGATTAGCTTGAATAAGCATTAAGGGGAGTTAGGATACACGGCGTAAGAAGCCGTACGCGTGCTCTCATGATCAAATCGAAGGCGACATTAGAAATGTGCGCCCGTCTATTGGTCGTTCCTTCAACGTAAGCTGGGTCCATTCTCAGGCTAGACTTCCAAGCATTACAACAGTAGAATACTTACATCCACAGGTCAAACATGGTGTCTCTCCGACTTGCCACGCCTGACGGTCTGAACAGATTCGATCTGCATTGACAGAGTAATAAATTATATTTGAAAGGACCATCAAGTGCTGGCCGGAGTGGGGAACATTGTCCAGCTTGCCACTTTGATCGATCGATAATCAGCTAGAAATCACCTCAGAGCCTAGACTGCGTCGTCGCGAGCGATTAGCAAGGGGCTATGCTGCCTCAATTGGCAAGCACTCGAATTTCATCTGGATAATTAAGAACCGATCGTGAAGCACACTGCAGCGAATTACCTCGATCAGGAAACACTTGGCCTTTACCCACGAGGGCACCAGTGTTACGTCAATACCTTATTATGACAGTCGAGGGGCAGGGAATGTTCTCTGGAGGTATGCGCTCCTGCAGACACCGGACAAGTAGGAGTGAGGGATGCTGTCAAGTTTAAGCAGATTTTTCGTTGTAGCTCGACTCGGGGCTCACTACATTGATGGTCGTCCTATCGGGAGGATCGACAGAAAATGAAAATGTCTCTTGGGTACCCTAGTCGTCGGGGTCTGTCTGCAAAGTGCGGGGAATCACATTAATAGAGATGATGATTTTGCAAGATAAGCACAATCAGATCATGGTGCAGAAGGAGCAGCCGCGACAGACAAAAAGATGTTGAAACAAGAGATGTCAGAGGATTCGTTGACAGATAAGTGGATCTTTCTTATTAGCTACAATATCAATGTCTGTGTAGATGTTCGCTAAACCTCGTTCGGATCACCAGTCGTGTCCATGACTGATTCTCGGCATACGTTTACACGACATAGGTGGACTGGGTTCAACATGTAGTCGGAATCAAATAATCGTGTTCACTGGATAAGGGTTCCGACCCGGGACGGTAGATCGAGGTGAGTACTTGGGTTCCGATACATAGCTCACCTGAGTCTCAAGTTCTGTCTGAAGCACGCGACTAGCTTGATGATATTATCGGGAATTGAGTATTTTTTTGTTACGGTTCCAACGTCGGGGAACGCATACAACAAGCAAAGTGTCCGGATACATTTTCGAGAATATTGCACTCTCTTGCTGCTCGAGCGCTGCCTAAGTTCAAAGATGCTCATTCGAAGTTCAGAATGAAGTCAGTTGTTCATTGGCGTGGGAAACCTGGCACACCGAAAGGTCCCACGGGAGTTTGTTTTGCTTGATTTACTGGTCGTGCGAGTAGAACGACGACGAGCACCAGACACAGTTCCACTCGCAAGCTGGAGACGACTTTGATGTCATCCTCCCGACAACGTCTTCTGCGACCAGCTCAACTCTACTCAACGCCCTCAAAGATGGTCAATGTATTGGAGATCACGCAGATAGCAAACGGTGTGCGGTAGTACAGCCACCGTATTACATAATTGTAGCTATTTCAAACCTTCATAGTTACTCTACAGTATGTACTACATTTCAATATAGTGACTTCTACTAGAGTTTTCTACACAATGCCCCTGCGGCCGCTTTCTCCAGGTCATCCACAGCCGGATGGGTTTCGCTATACGATACGGAAGGACCCATTGACGCAGGATAGGACATCTTTCGTCAATGACATGCGTGGATTTCTTCATCGCGTCCCCTACTCAATTTTACCTACCCTTCTCCCCGACCAGACTAATGCTACCGCGCTCAGCACTTATTTTTTCCCTGAATCACCCACACAGGGCCAGCTTGCAGTCATGGACGCCTGTCTGTACAATCTATACTATGTCCCTCGCGCGAAATAAAATTTCGAGCGTCTACGAAAAACTGCTTCCGCTCAATTACTTTTCGAGACGCACCCGCCGTCGGAACACTTTCTGAGTCCGGACCCAACCCTCTCACCCGAAGACAATGAGGTCATCCATCCCGTAGTGAAGAAGCCATGACCTCCTTGCTTAATCACTCGTGTGCCATTGCCATCTGATAAACCCCTTTAGACCTATGTCACCGTCAAGAGGGCCGAATATCCCTCCGCTGACAATGAATTCGGTGTGCACTCTGGCAACAGCAAAAGTGTATTCAAGAGCCACGGCTTCGATGTTGCCAAAAAGTATCTTGAACGCACGGATTCCACTCAATCCACGGAAGGTGACATGGTAACGTTGTGTAGCAAATACGCTCAGTGGTCTGCTCCCCTTTCTGTCTTATCATTTGTTATGTATGCTCCATTTACCACCAAGGTCGAGACACCGTTTCAGATATCCCCGCGCTGCCAATGAGCGTTTGCCAGATCGCGTCGCGGTATCAATCAGCAGACCAACCCATCTCTCCACGAGGAACCACTTCTCCAGCCGTCTGTCGATTCCCACCAGATATTCGCAGACATATGACCACACGATTCACCTATCAAGGAGAGCGAGATGTGGAGACGAAAGCCATCAAATATTTGGTTTGAAACGCCAACTGAACTAGGGAGCGCGCAACTTTGAAGGTGATCGACTGCAGTTTCTCAGTTCGCGTCCCGATACCGCGACCAAGAGGGACCTAAAGATCCGAGGAGGAGCGTGTTCCACTACAATCCATGATCTCGGAGCGTGACGCACGTTAACACACCTCGACAGCGACGATGACGACAACTAGTTTTGGCATCTCGCCGTGCCCGACTACCCCACAATCCCAGTCTCGGTCTTGGTTTATTCCCAATCTCAATCCCGTTCGCCTGCACGGTCCCCAGCATTGCCACTCAAAGACCACATGCTCAGTGTTCAAGTACAAGGCGTCACACGATCCCGTGGCCGCCAATTTTGTTACGGTCCAAGAAACCAAAAGGAGCGACTAAGCATACCGAGCGTGAACGCGGTATTTTCACTCGATGCCAAGGACGAGAGTACGCAGAGTCCGAAGGTGGGGTTGTCGCTCCCCACTGAGAACGGGGCGGTTATGGAAGAAGAGTTTTGAGTAGCAGGGACGAGGCTGGGGGGTGAGTGCAACGGTTGATTTAGTGCAGGCCAATAACGTCGAGGGAGATTGGGAAATTGATTTGGATCTGCTCCGAATGGCTGCATACAATGACGTGTGGTAGATGTAGTTTGAAACAGCCGAAGCCCAACGCAAAAACAGCGGACGGCCGGAAGCGGGCATCGGAGGTAGATAGTGTTGCATTGGTCCGGTTCGGTCCGGTTCTTTGAGAGATTTTGTGAACGCTGAACCGAACCTGGCGTCCGGTTCGGCCAAATCTGCGAACGTCGAACGTGACCGAAACTGAACGTGAACGCAC
>JBBPME010000467.1:0-16269 GCA_038090155.1 Rossbeevera pachydermis
AGTGTTCTATGGCACCACTTTTACCGACCAATCATGGTCATTTCTATTGTTCTTTGCTTTACTTATAAGCGACTCAACATCACCTTTAGTTTCTCTAACCTTGACCTCCTCGAGTAACCTCCTAGTTACGTCTTGGAATATATCCTTTGTTCCTTGAAACCTCTGTGTGACCTCGTCCTGCACTTGAAAGGACGCTTCAACCTCTGAGCTTTTAACCCAGCTTCATAGGTTGTCTTTGTCACTCTCAGCACTCAGTCTTTGATCCCTCGACCCTTGAAGAACCTTGTTGTCTTGATCCCTTCAATCCTCAAGACTCCCTTAGTCTCTCTGGTCCTTAGTCGTCTTGATTCCTTGCTCTTCAAGACCCCCTTGCTTGTGCCTTTCGCTCCAAGACCTTCTTTTCGAGGCTACACCCATTCCTACCTGGACCAAGTGTAACAAAAGGTCAAGGTTTACTCTTCGAGCCTACCATTGTTTGTAGTGCCCCACCATTTCGTCTTTCAATCCCCTCAGACCAAGGAGAGGATCTCCTGCTCCCTCATACCCCCCTTTCAGTTCCCCAATCCCCAGACGACACATTCGTGCCCCCTCTGCCTCTGATTCCAACCCAGGAACCCCACCAGCATCTCGAACCCCTTCTCCCAGCCCACCGCCAGCACCCTCTCCACCCCCACCAGCACCTTCACCACCCCCAGCCATGTCCACCAGCACCAGACCCACAGAACACTGATTGGGAGCACCCAAAGCCTTCAATGGCTCCTCCACCGAAGCCCAGACCTTCATCAACACTGTCCAGATGTACCTTCTGGTTAATGAGACTGTCTACGATACTGAGGCAAAGAAAGTCGCCTATGCCCTCTTCTACATGACTGAAGGGTCAACCCTCACCTGGGCATCCACCTTCAGGACCCAGGCCCTTGAATCCCAACCCCCCTCTCTCGGAACTATGGCAGAACTTGTCACAAAGTTCAACACTGCCTTTGTCCACCTGGACACTAAAGCAGATGCTATTGCCTGGCTCTCATCGACCAGGATGACCAAGGATACCTCCCTCACCACCTACATCTCAGAATTCCAGAACTGAGTTGCCCTCAGTGGCATCTCTTCTGATGATGTCCTAATTGGATATTTTTCCACAGGACTCACCTCCTCTCTCATGCATCGCATCTATTCGATGGACACACCTTGCACCATGATTTCAGCATGGTACTCTTAGGCCATTCACTTCCAAACCCAATGGAACTGAGCAGACAACATCGCCAACCACAACAAGAAGGCCTCCACCCTCTCCTATGTCCCATATCATAATGGTTCCTCCACCAGAATGGAGAAAGACCCCAATGCAATGGATGTCGATGCTATTCGCATTCCAAAGCTCAACCCTCAAGAGAAAAAGCAATGTATTGAACAGAAACTCTGCTTCAGATGTCGCAAAGGTGGCCACTCAGCCACTACCTGCCCCACCTTTCCATTGACCAAACCCTTCGAAAAGAAAGTTTGAAGAGTTGAAGAAGAACCCTCCACCTCATCCCTCCAGGAGATTGAGGATGAAGAAGAAACCTATGTTTCCCAAGTATCCCTTTCAGGTTTTTAAAACGGAGGACCTTCCTGATGCAGGCCCCCTCCATATCCCAAACCAATGTACTTGTAGCCAATAGATGAATGAAATCCATGCATATTCCCCTTCATCTTGTCGTCCCTACTCATGATCTCAAAGATGTCAAAACCTTCGCCCTCATTGACTCTGGAACAGATGTCTCCTGTATCAATTGGAACTTTGTCAATAAGCATAACCTCCCCAATGAACACCTCCCCCATCCCATCCCAGTCCAAAATGTCGACCAATCTACCAACAAGAATGGCGACATAAAGTTTACCTGCTCCCTCTATGTTTGCATTGCTGGTCTGCTCCAACAGATCAAGTTCTATGTCATGCATTGTGGCAAGGAGAATGTCATCCTTGGACTGCCCTGGCTTCAGAAAACCAACCCAGTGATCGATTGGACAAAGAAAACCGTCACCATTAGAACCTCTTGCAACGAAGCGGATGAGCTCAATGCTCTCTATAACCAAGACCACCTCAGACACATTGCAAAGCTCCGCCCCCCACCCCCCACTGCTAAAGCCATCCGCCACATTGACTCTGATCCTATCCACAATGGACGACTCTATGACTACCTTAATGACTGGGCAGGCCATCGTTTCCCCACTCAAGCTTGAACCCACTATCTGATCAATAGAGTGATCAAGTGTGGACAATGCTTCGCCCAGATACCCTCTACCATGGTCAAAGCTTTCACCACTGCGACTAAACTGGCCATCGATGCAGACAAGGCCAAACCAAAAGTCACCCTCCCACCAGAATACTCAGCCTACTCCTCTGTTTTCACTAAGGAGTCTGCGGACCACCTCCCTCCATCTCAATCTTATGATTATGAGATCAATCTCGACGAAACATTCACTCCAAAAATAGGGAAAGCCTACCCCTTGACTCCTGAAGAACACCAGGCAACGGAGGCCTTCATCAAGGAGAATCTTAAGACAGGAAAGATCCGACCTTCCAACTCCCCCCAGGCATCCCCCTTCTTCTTCGTTAAAAAGAAGGACGGAGGACTCTGACCCTGCCAGGACTATCAATATGTTAATGAACACACCACTCATGATGCCTACCCCCTCCCCCTCATCTCCGATCTCATCGACAAGCTCAAAGGAGCCAATGTCTTTACTAAGTTTGATGTTTGATGGGGCTATAACAATGTCAGGATTAAAAATGGCCACCAGTGGAAAGCAGCCTTCAACACCCACAAGGGCCTTTTCGAACCAACTGTCATGTTCTTTGGCCTCACCAACTCCTCTGCCACCTTCCATTAAACCCGGACACCTTGCCATGGACCCTGTGAAACTAGCTGGTATAGCTGACTGGCCTACTCCTTCTAAACTCAGAGATGTTTGATCCTTCCTAGGCTTCGCAAATTTCTACTGTTGTTTTATCCCAAACTACTCCAATGTTGCCCACCCCCTCATTGACCTCACTAAGAAGACCCAACCCTGGGACTGGTCTCCCACTTGCCAGACTGCCTTCGACTCCCTGAAAGCAGCATTCCTCTCTAAACCAATCCTCTCCCTTCCAGATCTTTCCAAACCCTTTGCCATCGCCACCAATGCTTCCAAGCATGCAACCGGAGGGATTCTCCTCCAAACTGACACCAATGGCAACTGGAAGCCCTGCTCCTATCTCTCTCAGTCCTTCACTGCCACCAAGCAGAACTATGACATCTATGACAGAGAACTCCTTGCTGTTATTTGTGCCCTGAAGTTATGGCGACAATATCTCCATGGCTCCCCATTCCCCATCCAGGTCTTCACTGACCACAAAAACCTCACTTCCACCAACCCCAGAAGTTAAACCGACAACAGGCTTGCTGGCTCTTGGACATTGCAGACTTTGACCTCAAACTCATCCATGTCCCTGGTAAACTCCTAGCACCCCCAGATGCTCTATCTCATCAATCTGACCTTATCCCTGACTCTGACACTGACAATGATGATGTCACCTTGCTCCCCTCCTCACTCTTTGTAAACCTCATCGACACTGCTCTCTCAGATAAGATTGCCCTGTCCTCCTCCTCTGACCCTCTCGTTTTGTACTCCCTTCATGCTTTTGAGGGTGACCTTCCCTCTAAATTCCATTCTCGACTGTCAGACTGGCAATATGACACTGGTATCCTCACCTACCAAGGTTGTGTCTATGTTCCCAATAACCTCCAGCTACGCCAATCCATTGTGGCTCATTCCCATGACCACCTCTCTACTGGACACCCTGGATGCCTCAAAACTCATCAACTGGTTGCCTCAGAGTTCTGGTGGCCTGGCCTAGCCCACTTTGTCCAGAAATACGTCAAGGGATGCGCTACTTGCCAACAAAACAAGGTCAACACCCATTCCACTACCCCTCCACTCAACCCCATCGCCTGCTCCTGCTCTTGCTCCTTCCAACAAGTCTCCTATGATCTGATCACAGACCTTCCCCTCTCCGATGGCTTTGATTCTCTATTGGTTGTGGTCGACCATGGTCTTACTAAGGGGGTAATTCTTTGCCCTACCAAGAAAACAGTCACTGCAGAAGGGATAGCCAATCTTTTCTTTCATAAAGTCTACACCCGGTTCGGTCTCTATGATAAAATCATCTCAGATCATGGTCCTCAGTTTGCCTCAGCCTTTGCCAAAGAACTTGCAAGACTCATTGAATATACCCTCTCCCTGTCCACAGCATACCACCCTCAAACCAACGGTGAAACCGAGAGAGTCAACCAAGAGGTAGAAATGTTCCTCCACATCTACTGTCACGACAACCCCACCAGATGGGCAGAACACCTCTTCCATGCCGAATTTGCCCACAATCACCATCCCCATTCCATCACTGGGAAATCCCCATTCTTCCTAATGATGGGATATGAACTCTGCTCCTTCCCATTGGTAATCTCTGAGTCCAACATCCCTGCAGTTGAAGCAAGACTTCAGAAGCTCTCTGCCACTCGAGACAAAGCCCTAGCTGCCCATGAACTTGCCCGCCAGGTAATGAAGGCCCAATCTACCAAAACCTTCAAACCCTTCTCGAAAGGAGACAAAGTCTGGCTGGAAGCTAGAAACCTTCAACACTCCTTGGCATCTCCAAAACTTGGGACTAAGCGAGAAGGACCCTTCACTATCACTAATGTCCTATCTCCGATCACCTACAAACTCCATCTCCCCAAAACTTGGCACATCCATAATGTGTTCCATGCCTCTCTTCTATCTCCCTATCACAAAAACCTCATCTATGGCCCCAACTTCCCATCACCACCCCAAGATCTTGTAGAAGGTGAAGAAGAGTACAAAATCGAGAAGATTGTATAACACAAGAGGCCGCCACAGAAACACCACTTCCTGATCTGATGGAAGGGTTACTCGGCCGAAGAAGACTCCTGGGTACCTGACAAAGAACTCAAACATGCCAAAACAGTTCTGGATGCCTACAAGAAGGCCCACCCCTCCATCTTTTCCCCCAGCAACAAATCACCCACTCATTGCTAAAAACATCCCCTCGAAACTATGGACTCTCCTACCTTCAGTTCTTCCCCCAGCTCCCCTGTAGACCTCCCCTTCGCCTGCCGCCTCCTCTCCTTCTCTGAAGAGGGAAACATCGACCTCATTGATTCCCAGCTTCGTGACCCTTGCTTGGCATCCACCCTAGAACTCCTTATCGACACTGACTCCCCTCTCCACCTTGCCAGACAGGCATTTATGCAAAACCTCCATCTTTCCATCGCTGTAGATCACCTCCCTCGTCCTTTCCTGAGGTCCGAAGACCCCCTTGTCCGCCTCTTCATCTCCATTCTCAAAGAAGTTGCAAAGACTCAAACCCTGGCCCTCCTTTCCTTGTTGGACCAGTAGGGTATGGTTGATGCCCTCCTTTATGCTGATACCATCCTTCGTCAACCTCATTGCCCCCTCCTTGACAGGCTTGCAGACGCCCTCATCCCTGACTCAGACCTCCATGACAACTCCCCAGATGTCCCTACACCCCTTCAGCTAGCTCGTCCCCTTTAGACCCAGAGGAAGAACAAGTACTCGCTTGAGTTGAGGCAGATTTCGACCAAGCTGAACGACAGGCATTCCTAGATGGCAACAAAGTAGTCCTCCCTCGCCACCACCCTGACTATCCTTCCACCTATTATGTATGCCATCGTCGAGGCCACAAAAGGATCAACTGTGAGGACCATCATTGCCCCATCTGTCTTGTCTCTGCTCCTGGTCATACTGAAGCTCGCTGTCCTGCCACTAAACCTCTTCCCATCCCCTATCCTCACCCTCGTCGTCACCTTCGTCGCCCCTGCTCCACCTCTTCCGCCACCTCTTCCCAGCAATCCTACCACCAACCCCCCTCTTGAATCCCTTCTCCAGTCCAGGAAGAATTCCGCTGGTGGGACCACCAAACCCAAGGAAATCAAAGGTGGAAAGATGATCATGCCAAGATCTGGGGACTTGATGACAATGAACCATTTGAATATGACGAGGTTGCCATCAGCAACATAACTGGGTCCCCAAGGATGTAGAAACATCAGTGACATTTTTGATCTACTAAGGGGGTAATGTTATGATTCTTATGGACCCCCATTTCTTTTTCTCTCTTTCTTTCCTTCATCTTTGATAGTTATCTCTCTTTGACAACACTTACATGTATCCTTAGTCATCCACAGCTTCTTACAGTTTCTTACAGTTTCTTACTGCGGATTACCTACACCTTCCACCACCTTCCTTAACATTCTATGGCACCACTTTTATTAACCAATCACATTAGTTCTTATTGTTCATTTTCCTACTTATAAGCGACTCCCCATCGCTCTTAGTTTTCTTTAACCTTGACCTCCTCGAGTATCCCCTAGATATGTCTTGGAATACATCCTTTGTCCTTTGAACCTTCTGTGTGACCTCGTCTTGCACTTGAAAGGATGCTTCAACCCTTAAGCTCTATCCAAGCTCTAAAGGTTGTCTTTGTCGCTCTCAGACCTTAGTCTTTGATCTCTCGACCCTCAAAGAACCTTGTTGTCTTGATCCCCTCAATCCTCAAGACTTCCGTAGTTCCCTTAGCCCTTCGTTGTCTTGATCCCTCGTCCCTCAAGACCCCTTTGCCCTGGTCCTTCGCTCCAAGACCTTCTTCTTGAGGCTACACTCGTTCCTACCCAGACCAAGTGGAACACCTAGTATTGTATCTGATTGAGGTGCCTAGTCCTTGGATTAAGGTTGCCTTCAGAGTCTAGCCCTCTGCATCTGGTCCTTTGGTGTAAGCGCTGCCGTATGGCACACACACACTTCATCAGTTAGCTGTAGTGCCTGTAGTATATAAAAGAATTCCTGTCTTGAGGAGCTCACTGTTGAACGAATAGAATGTACAAGTGTACATATACCATATATAGATGGATCATATAAGAGTACAACTCGAGATACACATGTACAAGATTAGATACACATATATCTCACACATAATTAGATCACATACCATGTATATCAGAGACATTTCCTTGCCCTCTAGACCCTCGCATCACCCAGCATACTAAGCTACCAATTGAATAAGTACTCGCCTTTACTCTTATTCCTCTGTAGCCCCTGTCCAGGGATGCTCGAGTAGCTCCCGCTGCCTTCCACAGGTTATGAGCCCTGCCAGCGGTCAACAGCGTGATTGACTTACAGTCTCACCTGTGGATAAGACTACTGGCGAAGTCTCACTTTAGGCGATGATAAAATACCGATTGAGCGCACTGCTATGCGCTCTCGGCACTCTGTAACATTTTTACTTTTCTTCATACATATCACATCTCCCTTATATCTAATCACGCATACTCCTATCATATATCACTCTATCACCGTCCATGCAGCCTCGTTTCATCCTTGTTCTCGATAGGTATATCTACTCCTCCTTTGTATTATGTAATCCAGTTTAGGAATTCTCATTCATTCTCACCCACTTTCCATGTGGTCTGAATCTTCGTTGAGTCGTTGCGAGTCAGCTCATAACATTATTCCTAAACTACCCTCGATCACCGACTGTTCATCCTCGAGCATCTCTACTGTCTCGAAGCTCCGCTTCACCGCCTCTTGCCTTTGCCCAAGTGGTCCTGCTCTTCGCTCCCAACCGCTTGTGATTCACTCTCCACTCGCCGACCCTTCGTCTCCGAGTCCCTATCTCCACACGTCATACCGTCGTTCAGCTCATAATAACAGAGCTGCGCTATTAGCAAGCGGAGTCACTGCCCTTCACCTGTGTTGGGGGTATACCACCATTGCGTAGTTGGTAAACCGAGAGCAAGACGCCCTCGTAACGAGCGTCGGATTCTATCTTCAGCCTTGTCTCGTCTCCAATCTGTTACGATTCATACGGACCTCCACTTCTTTTTCTCCTTCTTTTACTTCCATTCTCTATGCCTATCTCTTTATCTCCGCTTTCGTGTAACACTTAGTCATCCACAGCTTCTTACTGCTTCTTACTGTGGATTACCTACTCATTCCACCATATTCCATAGCATTCTATGGCACCACTTTTACTGACCAATCGTGGTTATTCTTATTGTTCTCCCTTTCACTTATAAGCAGCTAGATGTTGCTTATAGTGTCTTTAACCTTGACCTCCTCGAGTATCTCCTAGATACGTCTTGGAATATATCCCTTGTTCTTGAAACCCTATGTGTGACCTTGTCCTGCACTTGAAAGGACGCTTCAACCTCTGAGCTTTTAACTTAGCTGCATAGGTTGTCTTTGTCGCTCTCAGAACTTCATCTTCGATCCCTCGACCCTTGAAGAACCTCGTCGTCTTGATCCCTTCGATCCTCAAGACTTCCTCAGCTCCTCGTCCCCTTGTCGTCTTGATCCCTCGCCCCTCAAGACTTCTTGTCCTTGTCTCTCTCATTCCAAGACCTTCTTCTCGAGGCTACACTCGTTCCTATCCGGACCAAGTGTAACACAATCTATTCTCTAGCTTTCCTCTATCATCTTGCCCCTTGGATCCGGCTCTTCGCCCCAAATCTTCAGTGTCCTTCAAACCTTCCAACCCACAACCTCGAGGCCTTCATTGTGCCGCTCTTTGCCCCAGCGCCCAAGCAATTCTTTGTCATAATTCTCGAAACATCCGTCCCCCGTTGCTGATTCCCGTTGCCCCCGTTTGATTATAGCTATCACCGGGTCCCAGGTGTAAGGGTACCAACGAAGGGTAACTCCTCATTGTAAAATAAGAGTTGCAGCCTTGCTGAGCTAAATCGGAAGCCGTAGCCAGGGAGAATCCGTTTCCTTCCAGCCTTGTACCGGACAACACCCGGCTGTACCCCACAGCTTGATCAGGCAGCGCGATCCTCGTGAGGTCATACTTTTGCATTTCTAGATTCGCATGTAGCCTCCCGAGAAGGACACGAAACCCTCCTATCACTTCCCCGAGTCGTCGACACCTTTCGCGCGACTCAACACGGTTATTCAGGTTTTCGTAACCAGTCTCTGTGTCCATTTATCTGCATTCTAGAGCGAATACCAGGGTAGTCTTCCCGCAGAACCTGGTGCTAGTTCAACACGACCCTATTCTCAGAGAGAACTGGTGGTTAGCCCGCTGACTCTCTTTGCTTCCTCATGGACGCATATCACACATCTATCCTCTCTTGGATCTTAGGATACAAAGAGGACCCAACTAGCATACAACTTCCCCCGAAACCTCCTTACGCGATCGCCTCTACGCCAGTCATTAAATCCTTGAAAGAATTCCATTTTAAAATGGCCAAATGGGCGATTGCTTATGCCTCTTGCTCGTCCACCGCCAGTCCTCCTCCTATCCTTGACATCCCTCCTCCATCCTCCAAACTCCATCAGGGTCGTGTCGGCCCAATGAGATATCAGTGTCGCAAGTGCCCAAGATCGTGGCCATGCAACAAACACAAAGGGGTGTCCCCTGCGAAGGAGTACCAGTTCATCGTTGGCAATGAAACATTCTGGCTTCCTCAAAGTCTAATGACGGAAGTCAAAGAAAATGCCGCTGAAATCAAGGCCTATAAGGCAATGAAGGCTGCTAAGTCAGTGCCACTCCCAAAGTCACCAACAATGTCCAACCATTTCGAGAAACTCACGGTGGAGCCGTTGGATGAGAAAGAAGAGATTCCTGCTATGGAAAGCCGAGTACAGGCATTGTTAGACAATGGTTTCGAAGTACTAGACAGTGAACCAGAAATACAAATACGTGCTGTCCCGCTTCGCAGTGTTCGTAATGAAAGCCTAAACACTGAACGACCACTCGTCGACATGCGTGAATGGGCCAGAATGGCGGAACAAAACTGAGTTGTAAACACGGATAAACCAAAAGCTTGCAAGAGTATCAGAGCAGTCGTGAACCAGACGCCACCTGAGAAAACAAGTAAAGAGTCGACATGCAAACAACTCGATCAGGTGCGGATCCTGAAAAGAGATCCCCTGACGGAGAACCCCACTCTGAGATCAATGGGCAAGGGAAACAACAACTGACAATGGACCAATACGGTCGACCCATGGTCTGTGCGATGGATGCAGCGAATGATACAGTGGGGTGATAATAAACGATCTCTGCAACATCTTTGCTCGTTCGTACACGACTCCCGGTTAACTGAAGTGGACCATTCGTTAGTAGATTGGATCATCACGGCTCCTGATGTCCACGTGTTTTGCTACCTAAACGATCTTCAATGCAAGCCCAAGTACATCTGCGCCCAACAAACGTCTACCCAAGCCTTCGAGCTGAAGGTGGACCTATCAATGGGTGATGGACAAAGGCAAACAGTACTTGCGCTGTTGGACTCAGAATGCACCGGTTCGGCAATTGATCAAAAGTTTGTGGAGAAAACCTGGATGCAAAGACACACACTGCCTCGACCAGTGCGCGTCTATAATGCAGATGGGTCTCTTAACACTTCAGGATAAATCACAGAGTTTGTGATAGCCAAACTAAGGATTGATGATCACTATGAACGAATCGCCTTAGCCGTAACGAAATTGAGTACCCATCAAGTCTTCCTAGGCCACGATTGGTTGAAAATCCACAATCCAGACGTGGACTGGAAGAAGGGTTCTTTATCGTTCCAATGCAAAGGTCACCATGAAAGTCCAGCCGAAGATGACGAACACGAAGAGGTATTCGCGATATGTAATGTCGCTACCGACCTGGCTGCTGCTCATGCAAAAACCGAGTCGACGTTTGAAGAAATGGTACCCTCGACGTACCATGACTTTAAAGATGTCTTCTCAAAGGAGGAGTTTGATGCTTTACTGCCTCGCAAACCTTGGGATCATGCTATCGACATTATTCCGGGTACGCATAAGGTGGACTGCAATGATGAAGTGACAGCGTGCCATACGGCAGCAGCTGACACCTGAGGACTAATCTAGCAAAGGGCTAGACTCACCAGGAAGGTTCAGACGGGTTGAAGGTTAGCACGTAGTGGTTTGAGTACAAGATGCTATTAGAACTCAGATGTAGAGTTCGAATATATATACATATGATTATGTAATACTACTAATTGTAAAACGAACTATTGTTCATTCAACATGCAAAACCTACAACCTCTCTCCTAAAGAGCAGTCAGAGTTGGAAGACTTCGTCGCCGAAAACCTCAAGTCGGGTAGAATACGCCCCTCCAAGTCTGAATTCACATCTGCCTTCTTTTTCATTAAGAAGAAAGATGGTCGCCTCCGCCCCGTACAGGATTATCGAAAGCTAAATGACATTACTGTCAAAAATTGATACCCTCTCCCCCTCATATCCGAGCTCATCAATAAGCTACATGGAGCTAAATACTTCACTAAGCTCGATGTGAGATGGGGATACAACAACATACAGATAAAGGAAGGCGACGAATGGAAGGCCGCGTTCAGAACGAACCTGGGACTATTTGAACCGCTCGTCATGTTCTTCGGATTGATGAATTCCCCTGCTACATTTCAAACCATGATGAATCATCTCTTCCGAGACCTAATCGCTCGAGGAAAGGTGGTTGTCTATATCAACAACATCATGATATTCATGTGATCCTTGGATGAACACCATAAAATCGTCCGAGAAGTACTCAAGATACTCCGAGACAATAGCTTGTACCTCAAACCCAATAAATGTGAGTTCGAGCAAACATCTACAGAGTATCTCAGGTTAATCATCAGTGAACAAAGTGTGCAAACGGACCCCATAAAGGTCAAGGGAATTCGCGAATGGCCAACACCAACCTCAGTTAAGGATGTGCGAAGCTTCTTAGGCTCTCTCAACTTCTACTGGCGATTTGTCCAAAACTTCTCTATTGTCGCCCGCCCTTTGAATGCCCTCACATCGAAAAACACTGAGTTTGTGTGGTCACCCACTTGTCAATCTGCGTTTGAACAATTAAAAGAAACACTCTGTTCATGTCCTGCGTTAGCTATGCTGACGGATACAGGTCGATTCAAGGTCGAAATGGATGGCTCTGGTATAGGTATCGGAGCTGTCTTGTCCCAGTTGCAAGATGACATATGGCGCCCAATTGCTTACATCTCAAAATCCTTATCTGAAGCGGAACGTAACTATCACACTGCTGATTTAGAGATGCTTGCCATTATATATGCACTGAAGGAATGGCGCCACTACCTCATCGATGCACAGGAGAAATTCCTGCTCCTTACCGACCACAAGAATCTCGAGTACTTCCGAACCGCTAAAGACCTATCCCGCTGTCAAGCTAAATGATCACAATTCCTCCAAGAATACGATTTCGAACTTTCTCATTGCCCGGGAAAATCTAACCCTGCCGATCCTCTGTCCTGGAGGCCAGATTATAAGAAGGGGGTAGAGCTTGATAACACTCAAATCACGATGCTCTCCACTCACCTTTTTTGATCTGTGCCTACAGAAGAAGAGAGAACTGGTGGTTCGCCCACCGACTCTCCTCCGACAATGAAGAGCATTGAGGAAAGAATCAAATCGTTACAAGGAAATTGTGAAACCTATGTGCAAAAAGGACTAACAGATGCAAAACCCCACTGGTCCGAAGATAACAGTGTACTGAAATGGAAAGGTGTTCTATATGTTCCAAAAGATTCCAAGCTACGTGAGGATATCATCGTCCAATATCATGATCATCCACTTGCTGGCCATCCTGGAGTCAGATGAACAAAAGATTTAATCACGGCCCACTACTATTGGCCAACCTTATCCAAAGACCTCAAAGCGTATATTCAGGGATGTGATTGATGCCAAAAGACCAAAGTAGACCGTCGGCGTCGACACACTCCACTTCACCCACACGAAATCCCTGACGTGCCTTGGGAAATCATCTCAGTAGACCTCATCGGACCTCTCCCGGAATTGAAAGGCAAAGATATGATCCTAAACGTCGTGGACCACTTTTCAAAGATGATACATTTGTTCCCTGTGTCGAAAGACATCTCTTCTCTCAGAGTCGCTACCATCTACCATGATCACATCTTCAAATTACATGGCACTCCCAAGAAAGTGATCTCTGATCGTGGAACACAATTCGTGTCCAACTTCATGAAGGATCTATTTACACTACTACAGATCAAGGGAAACCCGTCGACGGCATACCATCCCCAATCCAATGGCTTGACAGAATGACTAAATGTCGAGGTAGAACAATACCTTCAGATATACGTCAATCATTGTCAGAACGACTGGGTTGATTGGTTAGCCCTCACGGAATTTACGCACAATCAACGCACTGCTGAAGCCACTGGATACTCTCCGTTCATGCTCAACTATGGACAACAACCACGCATCAGATACGAGTCCAAGAAAAGCATTCATAATGAAGCTGCCGGAGATTTCCAGAAGCGCATGAAAATGTTACAGGACCTCGCTAAACGATCGTTAGAATACACCCAAGAGGACATGTCAAAGTATCACGATCGGAAGACGCGTAGCATTCCAAACTTTCAGCCTGGTGACCTAGTGTTGATTGAAGCGACAAACATCCGTTCAGATCAACCAATGAAGAAGCTCGACAACCGTCGTTTTGGACCATTCCCTATCAAGAAAAAGAATAGCAACAGCTCGTATGAGTTGAAATTGGATCCGAAATGGCATAGCATTCATCCGGTCTTCAACGAGTGTGTCCTTATCCCCTATACTCCCGGTTCCTCTCCGTCGCAACAAAAACCCCCACCACCTCCTCCAGATCTTATAGATGACGAACCCGAATACGAAATCGAAGAGATCCTGGACTCGGAGTTACGTCGTGGCAAGATCTATTATCTCATCAAATGGAAAGGATTCACTCGCGAACACAACGAATGGAAACCTATCTCAGAATTGCAACACGCCAAATCCACCATCCTCTTCTTCCACTGTAAAAATTCCGATGCAGTACACAGTCCTACCATCAAGTTATGAGAATTATGCACCTGTTTCACCTGTTCCGGTCGCGGTACCGTATTTGAACATCCCAATTTCCGTTCCTTTGCTCATTCTCTTACTCGTCTCTCTTCTGATCTTTTTGATATTCCTCCTCTCAACGTGGACGTCTCGTCATAAGAAGGGGGTAATGTAACATTTTTACTTTTCTTCATACATATCACATCTCCCTTATATCTAATCACACGTACTCCTATCATATATCACTCTATCACCGTCCATGCGGCCTCGTTTCATCCTCGTTCTCGATAGGTATATCTACTCCTCCTTTGTATTATGTAATCCAGTTTAGGAATTCTCATTCATTCTCGCCCACTTTCCATGTGGTCTGAATCTTCGTTGAGTCGTTGCGAGTCAGCTCGTAACACACTCCTACAAAGGAAAGGACGGGCACAAGACACCATGTCATCCATCTTGCTCCTTAAGCGATGACCGACAACGATCGAGCGCATATGCACTCTTGAAACTCCCGCGAGGGAAAGACGGGCCACACCAGGCTACGTCCCACTCAGTTAAATTTTTACTGAATGACCTTTACACAGAATATGCTATTTCTAAATGGCATCTACTCTTCTGAATGACATCCCTCATCTCACCGGTGCCCTACTCACCATCGCGCGAACGACATTCCGCGACCAGCTCTTGCTCAAAGCGATTGAGCATATGGCGATGCTCGCCTGGGAGCAACACGCTACCCAAAGACATGCGTGCCCTACTCGCCATCGTGCGAATGACTCACCGCCTACCATCTCTCGCTCCAAGCGATTGAGCGCATGGTGATGCTCGCCTGGCAACAACACGCCAGCCAAGGGCATGTGCGCCCTACTCGCCATCGCGCGAATGACTCTCCGCCGACCAGCTCTTGCTCCAAGCAATTGAGCGCATGGCAACGTTCTTCTGGCAACAACACACCACGCAAGGGCATATACGCCCCACTCTCCATCGAGCGAATCGTCTCAGCGCCGTAAAGCGCAACCCTGGGAATGAGCAATTCGCCTCCCAACAACAGCAGTCGACCCTCTCGCACAATGCGAATGCACCGGGCCGACAACGCTATCAGCGCCCACGCGGTCAGCAACCTACACCCACGCAGGACCATGCTCTAAACCCGCAGGCACACCTTCACCCTGCTCAAGGTCGCACCAACCAGGACCGTCAACAACGAGCTCACACAGCTCGACTCACTGCTACCGGCCCACCGAACGACGATATCAACTCGCTCACTTTCTCGGCTGCTGACCGACCACTGGCTCATTTGCGTTCTTTAATGCCGACCACCCATTGGTCTTCTCACCGGCTAGCAAGATATATCACACACCGGCCACCGATCTGTGCACTCTCGCGCGCACTACGGTCTGACTTCCTTCCCGCAGACGACTGCTGCGATCGACCTCACGCATTGCATCGGCGCAATACCGACACCCGAGACCGTTCGACACCTCGAACCAATTGCGACTCGGCATGCTCACCACGCACGCACTCGACCCCCTCGTACTTGGGGTAGACCCCTCACCAAACGCCTCGCACAGCCTGGCGAGATCCTCAGAACCGACTCAATGCCGACCGTCACCCATTCATGCACATCACTAGATGTCTCAAACCGGCCACGACTCGGCGTGCACACTACGCACCCACTCGCCCTTCTCGTGCTCAAGGCAGGTCCCTCGCCGAACACCTTGCACCGCTCAATGAGACCGCCAAAGACAACTCGATGCCACTCGCCGCTCATATGCGCGCCTCACCCATAGTCGACGATATCGACCCCTTCCATGTGTCTGCGCTCGTGGACATGGCGCATCCGCCCCTCTCTCCGTCCCCGCCGACTCTCGATACCGAGAATGCCACGGCTACCACTACCTTCGACTACAACCTCACTGAGGATCGACTTGACTGGGGCGATGAATACGACAATGAGGGGGAGTTCTCTCCATATGACGCTGCCGCACTCGATCCCGATGTCACCATGGCAGATGAGAACGACACTGGCCCATCTAACTCGACACTGGTCGAATGAAAACTTTGTCGATCAATATTTTGACTTCGACTTGGCCATGGAGCCCATGGGGTATGTCTCTACTCACACTACCACTAGTCCCACTGATGACAATCTTTCTCAGAATGTAAAGGACTACATAGATATATGTGAAGTAAATAGACAATGCAAATATATATTCATGGCAACCCCCCTCATTCTAAGTAATGATTGTTCAATAAGTGTGACCAAAAACCATACCAACTCATTAAATGAAAGATGGTCCATGAGACATAACTGGTTGCTAGACTCTGGTGCCTCTGCACATTTTACATGGGATCTATCTGATTTTGTGGAATAC
>JBBPME010000468.1:0-16227 GCA_038090155.1 Rossbeevera pachydermis
GATGTTGCATTAATACTCGCCGTAATGTCTCTCTAGCACTCCAGACTGCTTGGTTCTTCGATGGCGTTGGCCTCACTTACCCTCGAAGACCGTAGACGGACCCAGGAATTTCAAGTTTTACCATACGTAAGTACTTGCCATGATTGCTCGGCGTTGACGTTGACAGGGGAGATCGCACCGCGAGGCCGTCGTTGATACCTGAAAAGTCCGTATGTGCCATCAGAGCCTCGAAACCCCCGAAAGTGCTGACATGCTTTCCTTGTTGTTGGCAGTTGATTGGGGTACTGTGACCTTTGAGCCGTTGAATACTTCAAGTTGGGCGGTTGCTCGAAAACATTCCTCCGAGTCCGAAAGGGAAGTTCGAATTGGTTGACACGTGTCCACAGGTCAGACCCTTGGATACTCCTCGGAGTCGGAACCGCATTCCATATTATTTCCCGGATTTAGGGCTTTATATTTGCGAAGAAAAACGTCATGATCGTGCGCGGTCTGTCTATCTTCGATACGGGCGCTATGATACTTTTTTTTTTGGCGTCTGCAAGGGTTGTTTGAGCGCCATCGGCAACTCAGGATGCCACTTCTTCAACTTCAATTCGGGCAATGCCGACCAAGTGACTAGCCGAACTCTGTACAAACCCTTTTACTAGGTAACCCTGGGCAGATGGCGGATGCTTTTTTCTGCGGAAGCGGTTGATGCGCCCGGGGAAGGAGACATGTAACACCGCTACCGTGACGTCTCCCTATTCATTTAAGGGTCAGTAATCAACTCAGCGTCTCATTCGTTCTTCTGTCTTCACGTTGCAGATGCTGATAGGGTACATAGGAACGGATTTGCGCGAGTGGATGAAACGCTCTTCAGATTAGGTGGATAAATGCTCTACAAAAATGAAATTCTCCCATGTGGAGTTACTGAAGGCGATCGGCAGTGAGCGTTTATCATAATTTCCGGGCTGAATATTGATGCATTCCCCCAGGAGGACCCGAGAGTCATGATGTTTAATGTCATCAGCCGGCACCAAGGTGATGAGAAGCGATTCGACAACGAGCGCTGTGAGTATCACGGAGGGAGACAGGTCGGCTCGGCCCTTGACATTTATTATCCATAACAACACTCGGTACTCGATCTCCGTCGCTTAATTCAGGATTCTTCTGTCAAGAAACCCTAAGTCCGTGCCATCACACAGGGAAATATCAATAACAAAATCTGATTCCGAGAAATCAAGGCCGTCTACCAAATGGAGAATGAGGTAAGAGTGAAGATCGAGCATTGCGATGCACGCAGCGTCGATGCCGCGGAGCATACATCTAACGCTTTCCAGATCTTGTCAGCGCTGATGAGCCAGTTACACACCATCAGCGATGACAGCGTATCGCAGATGCATATCGTTTAAAATAATGAGCGCGGTGATGAAAAGCCTCCGAAACCAGGTGAGGGACATGGGCCTGCTAGCGTAACTTTTAGGGTACGGGTGCGTGGCACGCGAAGTTCAAAGTGATGTTGCTAGAAGCAGGGACCAGCCGCCGAATGGGTTTAGTTCCTAGATCGGGGAGTGACCGGCGATGAGAGTGAGGCCCACCCGCCTCAATCGGGACCGAAGACACTGAATAGCCAAAGCAGAAAGAGAACCAGGATCTAGATCCGATTCGGTTATTACTGTTTTTCCCCCTTCATTAACATTTGTGATCACAGTGACCAACCCCGGATGAGCGGTGCGAATTTGAACAAACGAGGGGAGCCACATCTTTGGGACTGTTTGATCGGAATTGCGCACCGGGCCTGCGTGAACCCGGGTGATAGGTTGCTTTTCACACCTTCTGGCTATCAGAAACACAATGGGGGGAAAGTTTTTGACTTAGTCTGACCAGTGGCTTACTTCAACTTTGATTTGTCAAATTTCTAGATAGTTACCGCTCGGCGGAGTATCGGTCCGATGGACCGACTCAGGTGTAGACAGGATCACCTGTGCACATGTGAGCACAAAGTATCCGTGCTTTATCATCCCATACAGCAACCGAATGAATTGACGTATTCTCTCAGGTCATGACACTGGTAACAAGCTTTTGACCCGCATCAACTGTGGGCACGGCTAAAGGAAACAGAAATAAGCAAATAGAAAATGAGACGAGTGTTTTCCATACGTTATCTTCTCACTGGCAGACGTCGTAGAGTTGAATTATGCTCCTAGGGTTTACTAAATAAATCAAGTTCGTGTGGTCACAATATGTCGCGAGACATAAAGTCTCGGCCCGCTGTTGCCGGATACACCCCAGAACACTAGTCACGAGACGATTCTGTTAATACGAACCTCCCGAGGACAAGAGCACCTGGCCGTCAATCCGATCCGCCCGGTCCGTCCATGTCCAAAGCTAGAGGGAAACGATAAGTAATAGAGGGACTCGGAGTTACGGACTCAAGCTGTTTCAAGCATTACCCACCCATGGCCTTCCCCTCTCATCTTCTCCAGCTGAACAATGGACAGTCCATCCCAGCCATTGGTCTCGGTGAGTGACCCGCGGTGAGCACAACACATCCATATGATTGGTGGGAAATCGCAGGGACCTGGAAATCAAAACCTAATGAGGTTGCGCGCGCCGTTGAGGCGGCGCTGAGAGCCGGCTATCGACATCTCGACTGCGCTTGGTAGGTTACGTACGGGATGACTCTCTGCCAGCACCTAACGATCGCTGTCATGGTCAAGGGCTTACGGAAACGAGAAGGAGGTTGGCGAAGGTTTGAGAGCGTCTGGAGTCCCAAGAGGGGAAGTCTACGTATGTAACAAATCGAGTCGATCGTCGCTGGTGCAACTGCACTATCACTAACGTTGTACTGCAGATCACCAGTAAACTTTGGTGTACGTATCATAGGCGAGTTGAAGAGTGCCTTGATCAGACGCTCGCAAACCTCGGGACGGATTATCTCGATCGTACGCCCTGTCTCATTTCACCCCGTTGCTATGGTGACGATTTTATCTGCACCTAGTATACCTTGTCCATTGGCCAGTGGCATTGAATTCAAATGGAAACCACCCGGTATTCCCAATGCGTCCCGACGGAAACCGGGACATCGATGAGCTGAGAGATCTGAAGGATACTTGGAAGGAGATGGAAGATGTGTTCAAGAAAGGTAATATACAGGTCTGGGCTGCCATGTCGTGTAGAAGCGTCAGAGACTTTGGCTAAAACATACTACAGGAAAAGTGAAGTCCATTGGAGCATCAAACTTCTCGCAGGCAATGCTTGAGAAGATTCTTCCCACTGCCGAAATCATCCCGGCCGTGAACCAGGTTTGCCATCAATTTAATCTTTGATCGTGGCAAAACTCAGTTAATTTGATCAGTTGGAGCTGCATTTGTATAACCCACAACACAAGCTGTTAGACTACTTGAAATCCAAGGCTATCCTTGCGCAGGCGTACTCACCCCTCGGATCGGTAGATTCGCCCCTATTCACTGATGAAGTGGCCACGGAGATCGCGAAAAAGTATGGATTGATGGTATCTGATGTCCTGCTTGGGTACCTTCGTAAGGCGCAATCTCGTCCTTCTCACGCATGTCAGTATCATGAATTTCTTGCTGTCCATACTAGTTGCAAAGCACGTTGTTGTGCTTCCGAAGTCGGTGAATCCGGTCCGCATCGAAGCAAACTTGAAAGGTGCTCTTGCAGCGTACAAGCAATTGACGGCCGACGACGTGGCCAAACTTGATGGCGTGGCATCAAGTGGAAAGCAGAAACGATTTATTATGCCCTCTTGGGGTAAGTGAAGTGGTTGTCCTCCAGAACATGCAGGGCTAATGATTGGACTAGGCATCGACCTCGGGTTTGACAACTGGCCAGTGCCTAACCCCAGTAAGTGAGACGCTTTGTGGCACTCGAGGACGTCTGTGGGAGAGGTGGCATTTTCGGCAACTGCCGTGTAGTTGTGAAACTTGTGACAGCTAATGAAATGTTAGTAAATGACGGAGTGTACGCTCACTAGCAATTTCTGTACACGGTCTGGACTTCTCAGGACTGGTTTCATGTATTCCTGTACTTGATCAAGTGTGGGAGACACTACGCGTTATCTTCATAACCACCGAAGTAGGATGGCTGAATGCGTGGCGTCCGACATCATTGACGACGTCTCGGCGGCACTCGTTTGAGCCAAGTACCTGGGCGATGGTCGTGGCCTTCGACCACTCTTGTGGCGAGTCTCTGTTATGGTATTCACGTCATAATTTAGTTACCGTCCTGCGTACATATTTACCCCGCCAATCTCGTGCGCCGGTGAGGGTCGTTACTTACCCAACTAGGAGTAAACAAGACCATATTATACCGTGCTTTTTGCTATTATCTGCCGGTTGAAATTTGCTCCACGCCATCAGAACACTGCAATATTAGATATTAGATGTGTGGCGATGGGCACGTTTCTGGCTCGGAATCAAACCCTTGCACATCCCCTTTTGTGCTGCGTTGTCACCACGGTTTCATTCATTCTCTGCGATTCAATTCTTACTAACTTCGTTACATACCATCATCTCATGTTTGACTAGAAGTGCGTCACCAACGTAATGTTTAATAGCACACATACTTACGAAGATTCATTCGTTTCGCCCGCAAGCTCGTCATTCACACGCGCGACAGGATGGGGAACCTTGACGCGCAGCGCACTCGCCGCGCAACACGGATCCGGGAAGTGATAGCCATCAATAGTGGCCACGCTGCCACGTTATCCTGGCTGTACCGTTCGAATAAGAGAACCGTCGCTGTCAGTGGCTTACTCAAGTGCCCGTCGAACGCGACTCTAATAGAGCAGGCGGTGTTTGGGAACGGCATCTTTTAGAATCCGGGGGGACTTAGCCTTGGCTCGATTCAGCCCGCCCGCATGACACGAGAAATGTGCCCACAAGTTGTCATGATCACTACGGGATCGCGATACACCCATCAGATCTTGGTCTTGGAACGGCTTGCTTGTTCCTGAATCCCTTAGCCCATTGCCAGTGAAAACGAGCTGTGCTGACGTACAAAATGGCGATTACACGCAAGAACACGTCGCCGGGCGCTTCCATAAACAGGTTACCCAAGCACTCCCATATGATCGTAATGAGAAGCTCCGGACCTTGATATCATACTTTCGGATGCTAGATCTGTTACCTGCTGTGTTATGCTGACCAGGGGCTTTGTTTTAATCTCTTGCCGGGTATAAAGCAACTCGGGTGAGTTCTCCATCCGCCACCATCCAACCTCTCCTTTTCACTTGTGTCATTATATCTTGCTATGCCTGCCTTGAACAACTCGGCGACCATCCTCGAAGAGGTCTCCGATGCCGTCGATCACGGTGGGTCGCGATCGCAGTTGACATGTAATTGTGTCGCTTACTGCTTTCCGCTCGTCAGTCAACGTCCTCAAAGGCAAACATTGGGACGAAAACTCGGAAGTCGAAGGGACAAAGGACAAGGACTCGTTCAGACAATATGACAATGCTTGCGACCGCGTCAAGTCGTTTTACAAAGAACAACACGGTGGGCACCCTTCCTTCACGCGTAGCCATCGCGATCTGAGTAGTCTGTGCAGAGAAACAGACGGTTGCGTTTAATATCAAGGCCCGCGTTGACTTCAAGAGCCGCAAACGCGCTCGCATGGGCATCTGGAAAGCCATGGAAATGCTCAACACTCTCGTAGATGACTCAGACCCTGACGTGAGCACGTGTATTTGAAATGTTCGCCAGATCTGTGCTACCCGCCTTACACATTGCAGACCAGCTTATCTCAAATTGATCACCTGCTTCAAACAGCTGAAGCGATCCGACGCGATGGCAAACCAGAGTGGATGCAGGTTACTGGTCTTCTCCATGACCTTGGAAAACTTCTCTACTTCTTTGATAGTGAAGGCCAATGGGACGTCGTTGGGGTAAATTGACCTTCTCCTGAGAAGCAGTTTCCCGAAATTGATCCTATCTTCCCAGGATACGTTCATCATAGGATGCGCATTCTCAGACAAGAACATCTATCCAGAGACATTCGCTGGGAACCCTGACAGCTACGATGTGGTATATTCTACCACATATGGCATCTACGAGCCTCACTGTGGGCTTGACAACGTGATGTTATCGTGGGGACATGACGAGGTGGGTTCTAAATCGTGGAATGTTTAGCGAACGAACATTATCTGACAGTCGGGCATCAGTATCTATACAACGTGCTTAAAGACCAGTGCATCCTGCCCGAGGAAGCCCTGGCCATGATCAGATATCACAGTTTCTATCCGTGCGTCGGCTAACTTGTCACGTTTCATTCCCCTTTTCTGACCTCGGACATTATGGCAGATGGCACCGCGAAGGCGCTTACATGCACCTGAACAACGCCAAGGATGCCAAAGCACTCGAGGCTGTGCGGGCATTTAACCCATACGATCTGTATTCCAAGTGCGACGAGCCTGTCAATATCGACAAGTTGCGCCCATACTACGAAAACCTGATCGCTAAATTTTTCCCATCTGAATTGGACTGGTAGATTAGCTTTTTCTTTTCTTCTTTTTCTAGGATTTGGTGATATAGAGGTTTTCCGTGGTCGCTCGTGGAGCGAAATTCATCGTACTTTTCCTAGTAATTACCTCACGCATTTCTCTTTCACCGTAAGTTATTAACCGTCCCTTTATGTGTGTACTGCACACACCAAATCACAAATGCATTTGCACTTGTTTCCACGTTGCGCTGCGGACACGGAGTGATTAAAATGGTGGTTCCTGAAGGCGGCGGCGGTGGCTCCACAAACGTTCCCAGCTCCACTGTATCTGAAACCCGAAGCTTGCCTTTGCACATACACGCTCGTTCCCTTCACCGATCTTTCAACCTAGACCGAAGCCAAGCGAGGCACTTCGACTTACACGCGTAGCACGATGCCGGGCAGTTTAGGGCAACACTTTTACGTTGACAAGAAATTTGTCGTGCAGAGCGACTGGTGAGTAACCAACAGCGCACGTTTCCGCCTTCGACGGTGCCACAGCCCGTTGAACTTGGTTTCATTTCATCCAGGGATGGCACGATCACGACATGCGACTCCAACGATTGTAAGCAGCTGAAATGCCCCTCTTCAGATGAAGTACTGGATGTCTTGTTCTCGACAGACATCACGGATAATTACGGGATGGGAGCGGCGGGACGGATCGCGCTCAACATGGATATTCTCGAGTTTGACAAGAGCGGAGGGACGAGCGGCAAATCGTTCAAGTGAGTATCCGTCGTATCCCATATCTTCACGTCCTGGGCCGTACCACCACCCACTCTGTTCGTTTATTGATTCATCGACATGGTGTCCGAGGGATTCCGGATTCAATGTGGTCGGCCGCGTGTGCTCCCACACTCATCATCTCTTCCTGCCCCATCACACTCACACCCGTGGTAAATTTTCAATCATAGGGATGCGTTCGAGCTCATGTTGGGGAGCGTATCCGATAATGGTCATTCGCTAGAAGACTGCAAGACGTATCTCACGACACCACGTGGTGCGTAGTACTGTCATTGCTCCGACGATGCCACCGCGCGACAGATCGCATTCATCTTCGCTCTCCTTCTCTTTTCTTTTCTCAGCAACACTTGCGATTGATCGCTGATTCAATTTCTGCGTCCGTGTCGTACTACATTACTTTGCCATCTTGTCATCGGCGCCAAAACAATCACGGCCATAATAGAAGGGCGCCGACCGGTGGATTTCACTGAGGGTTTTATTGAATTCAAAAAGTTCTGCGATGAGAGCGATATCCCATTTAACATAGTATCCAGGTATGGTTTCCATGCCACCATTTGTTTATTTTACGCTTTTATGCTCCCATGCCAATCACATCTGTGGGGCTATGTTTGAAGGATTGGCGAGCGCTGATCTGATCCGCAGTGGTATGGACGAACTCATTCAAGCGGTGTTGATGGAGCTCGCCAAAGGTCCCGACGAGAGCGTAGTCCAAGACATCGCAATAGTCTCTAACAGTGTCCGATACGATGCGACGGGAAAATGGTTTATCACGTGGCGTCATCCAGAAAGGTATGTTTTCATTTTCATTTCCCCTCTTCCCTTTTCCTACAGTTCCCCCTTTTCGACCACCAATCCCCCCCTCCGTTTTTGATCTCCATCGATATGACCCTGCGACTCAATTCAGCTTCTTGAATTTTAACGCAAAATTCAAAAATATTAATATAAATATTAATTCCAAAATAAACCTACCCCTTTTCCTACAGCACCTACGGTCACGACAAATCGCGCGCGATCTTGCCCTATCGGGAGTATAGACTAGCACATGATGGGCGAGGCCCAACCGTGTTCTTCTTTGGTGATGGGGTATCGGGTACGGTCTCGATTCATTCCCCCTTTCCCATCTTACCCAACCCCAATTTTGCTGACTGACTCGATTGCTATCGTCGCCCGTTCTCCATTCCTTCGCTCCTGGGCATCCACTCATTGCCCCCACCGACCGATCTCATTACATTACTCCCTACCACAAACATCTCAATCATCCCATTCTATATCATCATCGTCCCTTACGTTCCTCTCACAATCTCGCCCTCAACAGACTTATCCGCAGCCAAACACGCCGACGTCCTCTTCGTTAAAGTGACCGGTATAGATGAAAAAGACAACCTCAAGAAGCACTGTGACAAGGCTGGGATCCCCTATATCCCATTTTCCGATTTTCACGGCGCAAAGGCAATCGTCGGACAGATCGTCCGAGGGGAGAAAACCAAAGAGGATTTCTTGGCCAAGGCCGTCGCTGTCACCCCGGAGTAGTACTAGTGGGCCTCTAGATCGAAAGTAGAATATCGAGGCGGAAGGATTGTAGGCATAGATTGGGGGAGGGTTTTAGCTTTCGAACATCGGGGAGGAAGTACGTTTTGCCGGGTTCTTTCCCATTTCTGAACATTGGAGTGTATGATCCCCGCTATTTTGAAACTTGAGAAGAGCGAAAAGTGACAAGCACTCGACGTTTTCCTAGAACAGCGGGCAACTGTTGTCGTTTTCCCCGGATAATCGGAAAAATCGTCATCAATTCATGCAGACGAAACGCGCCCAAAAAAAATTAGATACTGTAAATGCCCACGAGAAAATGTATGATGGATATGGTGAGTTGGGAGTGACAGAACGCCTCTTCGCCTATCACCACCATACCCCGCACGATCGTTATCGTTGCTTCTCCAAGATTCCCTATTGACCCCTGCGTCGCTGACTTCTACCTCCTGCTGCCATGACAGTTTGCACTTGAGGGTGCGCTTGTGTCCTCAATTGCGCCTGCGCGGGCACCTGCGGTCGTATCTGCGGCTGCGGCTGGAGCTGCCTCTGTGGTAGACGCGCCGGGGCTCGCCGGACCCTCCTTATGGCCAATGGTTCCGCTGGTTCAGGAACGGTGACAGGAACAGGGATAGGGGCCGCGTGGACGCCTCTCGCGCCTGCTTGCCGTCGAACGGCGAGCTGCTGAGGCAACGGTGGTATAAACTCGTGCCCCTGACCGGCTCCAAATACGAATGGATCATTCCTGATGGCATTGGCTCCCCCTGGCAAGGGTGCGCCCATAGCCATACCGCCGGCATGGACACCAGCACCAGCAACAGGGCCAACACCAACACCAACAGCCCCGTTCATGCCCATGTTTAGACCCGCATAAGCAGCAGCAGCACCCCCAAAGCCTATACCATTATAAGCACCGCCACCGCCTCCTGCCAGCCCTGGCGCACCCCACTGTGCCATCCCTATCGCCCTCGCCGGTCCGGCAGCGGCGTATGGTGGCAAACCTGCAAGTCCGTTCAGCCCAAGTCCAGCCTGACGATTCGGCGGTGCAATAATGGGACGAAGCTGTGGTGGTGGTACAGGCGGTGCTGCTGCACGCGCCACCGGAAGATCTACCTTGATATTCGACTGGTCTACGTCTGGCCGGGACTTGCGGAGCTCCGCAAGAGCGCGCTGCGCCGCTGCGGAGACCTATTGTAAAGTTGGATTTGCATGCGTGAGTAAATGAATGTCGAAGATAGAAGCAAGGAAGCGAACAAGGTGCGGGCGGGGAACTCACCTCTTCTGCGTGTCGTTGTTCGATTGGATCCCAAAGGATGCATTTTGATTTGTCCACTTTTCCGGAATTGTGAACTGGCTAAAGAGGAAGGATGTCATCCCATCAGTTGAACCGTTGTCACCGGTAAGGAGAACAAGCCGGCTCTTCAAGGTAGGCTTACAAAAAGAGGGCGAAGTATAACCTACGTTCGAAAAGTGATCGTATCCATTAATGACCTTGCGACAGATATAGCACGATATAGTATAGCAAGTCGGGCAAGTCATCTTGTTGCACTGCCAATCTTAGACGTGAGCACAGAAGCTGAATGGATTGGGTACTCTTGATGGATCGACCATCGACACTTACACCCATTTCCTTAACAAAGGCTGAAAAACGAATGGGTCAAGGTGAAACGCTTACTCAAAAGGGGAAACACACATTTCTGGCATTTTGGGCAATTGCGCATGAGTGCCTGGGCTGATGGCAAACGTCAGAACAGGAAAACACCGACATGAATCGAACATACTCATAGCCTCCTCGATGACGTGCTGCGCATCAATATGTTTGTCGTCTTCTACCTCTAAGGTCCGATGTGAACCCCTATGATCCAGACGCATAAAAAATCGAACATGCCTTTGCAGCTTCTTGGAAGATGATCCTATGACATCGACAGTTTTACGTCAGCCTCAACAATGCAGGACAACGAAAGGCTGTACCCACTGCCTTCTTACACGCCCTGCAAGTGACCGCGCCGCATGCGGCGTTTTCACATCTAAACAGTTTTTCCATCTCATTGTCAATTACACACTTGTACTCGCAGAATGGACACTCCTCGAGATTTTCCAGACCAGCTTCCTCGATTTCTTTCCGTTGCTTGACGCGGTAATATAACTCGAGGAGTTTAGGGGAAAGGAAACGAGCGAGCTCGGTTTCAGGGAATGGGAGTTTACAACCCGATTGGTCCATGCAAACGATGTTCGGATTATGTTCACCAAGTAGGTTAGAAGCATATGCTGTCATGCAAGTTTTACAGAAAAGATGTGCTTCGGGGCATTGAATCATTTGGTCCTATTGAAAAGTCGGACGTAACCCACGCAAAGAAGGAATTGGATACGAACAAAGGGATAGTCGGAGAAACAACATCCACATTCAATGCCTTCTCCGGTGTCTTCGTACTCCTGTTCGTTGATGGAAGTAGCCAAAGCCGCGTCGTGTTCGGTGTTCGACTCGGCGAGTCTGAGAAATACCCATTCTCGTTCTTTGTTGAATTCTGGATCTTGTCTTGCTTTTCCTTTACTGACGACAGTGCTGGTGGATTTTAGTTTGAAAGGGAGAGGGTTTTGCTCGAGCTCTTTGGAAAGCAGTAGATATGTCGGCGCGTAGAACCGATAATCGCGAAGGCGTGAGCGTATGTGGGGCTTTGGAATGCGGGGAAAGTCAATGACGAGATGTTCCTGAAGGGCCATAGTTTCAGCAAAAGACATATGTGCCGTAAGCAGATGATTGCTGACCAGGGAATGCTCGAGATAACGCTTGTAATCCTGGGGGTTACCATTCCACTCGCGAAATCTATCACCATAATCAACCTTGGGCCTGGAAGTATCCCGTTCACTGACATCATCGCCAGCTGCTTCATCCCGCTTGTGTTTACCTTTTTTATCTACTTTGGGATAGGTGGGATTTTCGAACAGGGTATGCAAGACGAGCTCAACGACATGCGTAGGGTCAGATTGCATGTATTGTTCGATCAGTGTAAGAGCGTGTGTGGGCTGAACGTCTGGCACAATCTCCAACACGCTGACCATATACTTGTCAATGGGATTTAGCCGTGGTGATGTTGAAAGAGCTACTGGATCGGGAGAAGCGGGGCGTGCATGCTCAGGCGGTGGGGTTTCGAGGGGATCCTGAGCACCATGGACGTGTTGTTCATCGTCACTGCCGGGTAAGAACGATGGCGCACCGTCACCGTGCGCTATATGCCGTGAAGATCCGGGAGCCGATTCCACAGGAGCGTCTGGGTGGCACTGGTCCGCCGAGGCCAGCGCTGTGCCAGACGACGACTCGGCGTGTGTTTTAGTTTGGCGTGGCTCCACAGAATGGCGACTCTTTGTGCGACGTGGAGGGGGTTCGCCGTCCGAGTCTGTGAGCTCGATGACCACGGAAGGCTCGGGCGCCAAAGGTGGCGGGCGAAGTCGTTTCCTTGACGGACCTGGCTGTATGCTCGCAGTACGGGAGCACGTTGTCATTGAGGAAGAGGGGACTATGGTTTATTTTATATTTTATTATGTAACACCGCAGCCTGCTCTGAACCATGTCCTACTCAAGCTCAGACTACGACCCTCGCAGAGTCTGTTTCAATCCCTTCCCGGATTTTAACTTTGGGCGGTACAGGAGGACGATAGGCATCTACTTGGCCGGTGCTCTCGTATGTTCACTCGCTTTGTTTGCCATAAAACGACTCACTGATTCTCGGTAGTTTGCACTCGCCAACTGGACCTTCCTCGATGCTGCCATCCTGTCTGCACATGCACACTCACCCTACGGAGAGCCTCAGATACCACCACCAGTTCACGTCGAGTTCGTGGACTGGGTCCCGGGAATATGCTCCCTCGTGGGCATGCTGATCATCAACCTCATCGACAAGGACAGGATCAGAGGTGACGACTATGGCGCTCCAGATGCTGTCTGGAGAGCAAGGTTGTTCTTGTTTGTTGGCTTTGCCTTCATGGCTGGTGGATTAGCCGGCAGCATAGTAAGTCGACCACGACCCACTTCATCATGGGCCCTGTCTCATTCCCCACACAGTCTCTTCTCGTCCTCAAATATGTCATTCCAGCCTATCAGGAGCAATTTGCTTACTATGGTTACGCCAACGTATCCCAGAACGTTGCACTCATGCTGTCCGCTATCGTTCTATGGATTGCACAGAGTGCGCAGGGCGAATATGATTACAGTTTGACGTTGTAGCCTTACAGAGTCTTACGCCACAGTTCAGATGCTTGGTCCGCGACTTAGCTCTACCGGATGGACCATGTAATCGTTTGCTCGCTCGATACATTAATATTGTATGTGCCTGTGTACTGAAGTAGCTGACTCAGTTCAAACAAGTTATTGAAAAAGGCACCTGAATGTTTATCGTTCGCCGACCTCCTACAATAGTCGCTTGAGTAACCTGTCCTGCATTTGCAAGAGATGACTTACGGCCTGCCAGTGAAACCCAAGTACGGGCGTTTCGCCACAATATACTCATCAGGGTCACTGCTTTTATCTTCTGGCAACTCTCTCTGTCTTACTTATGGCAGATCACTTAAGACAAGTAGCCTTGCAGGGACGATGCCCGTATCGGCGGTCAGCGGTAATATGACCATTGACGAAAGCTCACCGCTCACCCTGTCTCACCATCTATCCCTGGGTGCAGTGTCTTTTCCTCTGATTACAGGTTTCACGTACCCTGATCCTCGGAGAGGAGCAACCGATGTCTGCGACAAACCGTCGGAGTCCCCGCTCTAAGTCCTCCACCCTCCGTCCTCGCCTTGGCATCCATTATCCGCCGCCGCCGATGCCGCCCGTTTCTCAAATCAAATCCCGTGTCCAGATACTCTTGCTACGTTGCATCCTGAATGGTCCAATCCCTCGGGGACCTGTTCGGTACCTTGCTATTTATGATGGTACCATGCTATGGAAAGCCCTCCCAAAAACTCTCACCACGGCTTTCGACGGATGGGCTTTATCGCGCGTATCTGCCTCCTCTCTCACATAATAGCATTCGGTGAAGTTGCCGGGTATGAAAATACGAATGACAAATATCTCCGGCGAAATCCTCGAACTTAAATGTTGATCTACTTATCTTGAAAGTTGAATGTTCATTTCGCGAGCTAGTCAACTGCCAAGCAACCTTCGGGTCATTCCAACAATTAGTTTCATCTTTAACCGGTCATCAGGTGGCCCTGGATGCTGATGCTAGTAATGATGTTTCGTCACCTGATATATACTCTTCCAGGCTACCAATCCCAGTCATCCCTGAGACTATATTCCAGGTACTAAGGTAGTTAGGTTAGCTTCAATCAACATTTCTCCTGTGGCTTGACTTCCGTTAATTATACTGTTTTTTTATAGCTGCGCTGCTCATCTCTGTTTTGATTACGGGATGGGACATGGGATGTTCCAAGTAGATCTGATCTGCGCAATAAATATAGTGTGCCATTCAGCTCTTTCCCTGTATTCCCTGTACTAACCAGTAGAATATATTCCCAGGACTGCCTCTGACCTGATCACTGGTCGTGACAAACATCCATCAAGCCACTTGCCCGTTCATAAATGACAACATAATGATTGTGTGATATGTAAATTACTCCTAACTGGTGTAGCACGATATCGCATCCTGCAAATGGCTCCAGCATTCTGGTGCTTCACTAGTCGCATTCCCTGCAATTAGTTGCCAGACGTGTTTATGTAAGCGCGTGGGTCGCTGGCAACAATTGCAACGCCCGATAATCAATAATCCACCATTGGAGCCCGACTGGATAAGAGTGTAATAGAGAAATCGTGGATGCGATGAGTGGAAACGAGCATTGGTGTACCTTTGGATCGATCAAGCATTTCGTGACAATGGATAGCTGAGTGGAAATCCGGCTGATGGTATTATGATGGGGCCCCCAGAGGGCTAATTGCAAGGGCAGCCCCAGTAAATTCCACCAGTGCAGACGCTTCCGTTCCCTCTGCAGTCATTTTCCTTGCAGCTGCCAACGTTACCAATGCCCCCACCACACTTGGCGCAAGAGCATAGAAAGTAGTCGCCTGTAGTGCACGTCCCAAGAGTGGCGTTCAAGGTTGAAAAACTGGGGTTACAGTCTGCGATGGGGCATGTGTGCGTCAGCATATCGAAATGGATATACGAACCAAGCAAAAATTCACCGTTCTGGTAACAATCTCCGATGCGATTTTGGCAATTGGGGTATTCGCGCGGGAGCGGCTTGAGCTTGCCGCTCTGTAGAAAATGCCATGACGAATAATTAATTACTCGTCTGCTCGATATGTGGATGAGATGACATACGTGACTGGGGCTTACACCAGGAATTGCCGACGCCGTGACAGCGGCAGCAGCGAGAAGAATGAAACTTTTGACAAAGCGCATGACGAGCAGTAGTTGGGTCTGTAATGCAAACTGAACCTTGGAACAGTCAGAGATGTGTTCAAGTTTTCGTCACTGTCAAACGAGCTTTATATATATACCCTTTATCTTGATCATATAGACTAATGGGATCCCATTCGAGTAACATATCTGTTGTGATCAATCATGCAGCTGGAAGATTCACCTTTTGTGTCATTCCCGCCATTCCCTGTCGGGAAACTGAGAGCCCGCAAATTCGGACCTGCCAAGAAATGCCTTCCGCTCGAAGATTCCATACCATGTGGTATTCAAGGTTTCGAGTACAAGCTTGAAGAGACAAAAGACAGATCTAGACCTGATTCATCGAATGATCATGTTGTAGTAAGTGATTAGATCAAAGATATTTGATTTCTCTGACGATGGAGCAAGAGCCAAACGTCGATCGTTGTGGTAACTTGAAGGCAAGTGAGAAATTTCCCAATAAAATCGGAAGCTGTACCAACTATGTCATGGTAGCGCTTTTCCATCAAATTCTCAGGCTAGCTTCAGGCCTCAACTGCCATACTAGACATGATTGTCGGCTCATCTGGGCTTGATAGTGCCCAATGAACTGCCAAATCGTTCCCTGAAACCTCGGGTCGCATATTATGGAGCCGCAGATCAGACATTGGCCCGTGTGCCTGTAGTCACTGGGGTGTGTCGCACGCGGACACATTGGGGATACTTGACCGACCCCGAGATAAGAAAATATGACTGCGTCGAGGATGAGGATCACTGACACGATTCTGGTACCACTGCATACTACCCATGAACAAGACAAAGTCTTGCTTCAGCTCTTTTTGTCATGCCACATAGTAGTATAGTACTGCATCGATGCAAAATGTTGCGATGACTGCTGTATATGAATGCCCAATAGTGTTGAATATTAGTGGTACTCATTATGGCTATTATGGGGCTATTATGGGCAATTATAAGGCTATGCTGGGGCTATTATCTGACTCAGAAAAAGTAGCGAGCGAGGATGAATGCTGGTCGGAGCCCAAACTTATATGCCTGCCGTACGCCACCCACGACGCTGCACTGCACAGACCAAGCGGCCTGCAACGATGGC
>JBBPME010000469.1:0-16195 GCA_038090155.1 Rossbeevera pachydermis
CGTCGCCACTGCTCGCTCGGAAACAGCACTGGCGCAAGGGATGCAACTACTGAAGCTTACAAGAGTAACAGGTCCGTTCCCCAAAACGTCTCATAATGGCCTACAGCTATTTTTTGTACACACCAAGCTGATTCTCGGTTGACACATGCCTTGCTTTCTGGATATCTATGGACGCGCAGTTAACCGACGTTTCCACGGCCCAGATATACTTTCAGATGATTAAGAAGGCAGGCGTCGGAACCTTGGACAAGTTCAGCTACCACATTATCTTTCGAATCAGGATACTGTATGGCACGCACAATGTTTTTACAACGAACTCACGTGCCAAGAGCCTCGATGAGTTCAATGATATCTCGCTCCCCCAGCTCGAACCACGTTCTTGATGACGTGCTTCGTTTGGAATTGGACAAGCGCACAGTCATCATTTCTCTTAGAGGAGGGGAAATTCTTGACCCACACCACCCTCGGGGACGTATTGTACGGCAAGTTCATACATGCGCCAGCAGCCCTGCCGAACTATCGCGCGTACCTGACTGGTTTAGAATGCATGCTCAGATGGTGGACCTGTCGGTTAGTATATCACCCAATCAATGTGCTCGTTATGTATGGTCATGAGGGAGGCGGAAGTAAATCATATAACATTGTAGACCCCGCTCAGTGCCAGTATAGCAACACATTTTGGAGGCGTAACTTTTAGAGAGGTAAACGGGCATGCAGATAATATGATACGTACTTCACCGCAGCAATGAGACATCGCCGTATACGCATGAACCCCATGTGATACCGAGTACAAAGAGCGAGATAAGGCAATTTACGGACAAACCCCCTGCCCTTGACGAACGAAAACGTGTAAGGGCGTCTAAGTTTGATTCCGGGACTATCATTAGTATATGGAGGTGGCTGAGAACAATGGTAAGATCCGATTGCAAGATCAACGGAAAAAGCAGAACAACTCCTGCTATCAGATGCTCAATGGGCCCACCAAATATTCAAATTTAAATGCGAGAAACTTACTACAACACATCTCAGTCGCAGTACTGACAAAGATTGGGCAAGGAATGAACGAGGAAAACTACTGTAAATTTGGCCTCAAACCTGGGGGCATCACAGCACACTTGTCGCGAGAAATTTGGGGAGAATGGCATAGACCACTTCTTTGTAAAGTGGAATCGTTAGCTAAGTAACGCGTTCGGGGAACCAGATTGGATGTTGCGTGGGAATCGTGGGTATCCCAACGTACGTCGAATGTCAGGCCATGAGTGATGAACGCGATATCGGCAAGATAGAAAATTTGGGTGCGATGGGGCAAAGTCATTGTCCATAGTTCCGGTGGGGGACGGAGGACATGAGTGAATCCGAGCGCCGGTACGCTTATAACTTGGCATAGCAAAATCCTGCAGAAAATCCTGATACGCGTCAAGTGCCAAACTTCGAAAACGCTCAGTTAAAGTGACTTCTGTGAATCATTGCCTTTCTGTTAGCGTGCTGACTAGTATTACAACAAGTGTAGTAAGGGTCCTATTTCCAACCTGTCGACATGAGCTCGACAGAAAAGTCACGAGGTTGCAATTTACTACACCGAAATATCTTCCGGAACAGAAAATAACTCCCAAGTCACGAGACGTCGATGTATTATTTCAAACACGGTCTATGATAAACTACTTGCACGTGAGTTGCTATACATATCTAAAGGCACACCCCATATAGTGTCGTACTTATCAGTATGTGTCTGTCATCGGAAGATATCATATGCTGCTGCTCCATAGACAAGGCGGCGGCTCCGAAAGGTTGGATGATAGTGGCAACAAATTGATAACGATATCAATAAGAATCAAGGCAACACAAAGGTATCAGTCAGGGCATACTCTCATGCGTCCTAAATTTACCAACAAAACAATTAGTACAGAAACAGAGACAGAGACAGAACTGACCAAAAAATAAGCGGGTCACACGATGACGCATGAATCCTTCGTGCGAGTAACATCTACCCTGTCCTTCAACAATTGGTTCCGCACTCGCAAATCTTCGACCTCCTGCTGGAGCGCATGCGATCGTTCCTCTTCCTCCTGCCTTAGCTTGATCAACGCGGGCAGCAGTTTCGCCACACCCTGCCATGCCACGCATTGCTTCTGAAGCGGAACTTGGAGCTCCACAGGCAATTGGCGATCCTCGGCGGGACCAAACTCGGTCCACGTGATCCCGTTCTCAACCAAGCAACGCGCGGGGAGGATCCGACTCAGGAACGTTGCCACTGCGCTCGAGTCGCGCAGCTGGGAGGTACCGATCAAGAACATCCTAAGAGAGCCAAAGGGCTGAAGTGGGGTATGGGACGAGGGTATTTCTGCTTTGCTAGCGTTGATGTACAAACCGAGGATACGCAAACGGGGGCAGTGTGTCGCGAACGGCAGGAGTGCGCGGAGATCAAGCGTTGACGCATCTTCTTCGATGAAGAGTGGTTCTGGATTCAACACGATGGATTCAAGGTTAGGCCACTTGCTGGCCAGGTCTTCGATCTCTTCTAGCGTGATCCTGAGAGGATATTTGTGCACGAGCTCAAAGCGATTCAGGTTCGGAAAGGTGAGGACGGGTTTGATGGTATCGTAGGATAACTGTTGCTCCACAGAGAGTTGCAAAGGGAGGACTTTGTCGTATAGTTGAATAATGAGACATGTTATGCATTGAGATTTTTGGGACAGCGTGGTGAGGAAGGCGTGGATCTCCGTTGGCGTATGGTCTGTATACGAGTTGACATATAAAGTCGTGATATGGATGGGAGCGAAACTTGAACGGAAGAAACGGTCGAGATCGTCGATTCTGGCGGATAAGTTGAGCCCGCGTAAGCATGGAAAAGCGCCTTCCTGAAGGACTGGGGCGAAGGATGCGACATTTGCTGGGTTGCCACACCCGAGCTGGAGATCCTGACTGAAGTCCACCTCGGTGATGTTCTTAGCTCGGGAAAGTTCTTCTATGACTGCGGAGGTATAGTGAAATTCTGGTAGGACGATCTTCTTTAGCTCTGGTAAATTTTGTAACAAAACACGAAGCTCGGCGTCGATCGGATTGCCGGGAGATTGAACGAAAAGCCCAAGCGTCTGTAGATGGGGTACACGTGCACACAGATCAGTGTAGAAATCCGGTCTGGGATTGAGTTGTGAAGGCGCGGTAACGCAGAGGTGTCTGAGTCGTCGATGGAGGAACAATTTGCAGCGCTCCATATGAGCGGGGCTGGTATACATCCACTCCAAGGTATGCATGTTGGGCAAGATCTCCAGAGAAGTCCGCGTCCTGGCCACGTCATCCAGCAAGTGGTATATTTCGAGATTGTATGTGGAGGGTTGAAACCTGAGGATGCGGACACGGAAGGCATACTTTTCGAACCTTGACCAATCATTGGCTTCTGGAAGTGTCTGAAAGCACTGAAAAAGACTAGATAAGTGATACACATAGCGGAAAGAAAGGAAAGGTATTCACGTATTGTAAGGTTGTTTCGTCGAGGCATATCGGTTTCAGCAGACGGAGGAGGCGGAGAAGGTTGTTGACCTCTTTCCAGATGAGATCGAGGGCTATCTCGGACCACGGCTTGCAGACGCATGCGTTCGCGACGTTGGTATTATTGTCTAGGAAATTGAATATAATATCAAGGAGTTCTGGTATGAAGAGAACACGGTGGGCTGGCAAGGCCGAGGAGGAATCCAAGTCTGCGATCGACCGCCGCATGTTGAATGTTTGAATGATGTCGTGGGATTAATTACAATAACTTCGTGCGAGTAGGACGATAAAAACCATTCTACCGATGGCAACGTCCCCACGACGCCTATCATCCTGTGATGATGCTCTGGGGTGATAAACCAGGGACAGGAACACCCGATTACTTCCCATGCGAGCGACGTCACTAGTACAGTCGGCACTAACGATGAACCGGCCCAAGAGTTCATCCTGCATCCCGAAGGATCGTCCCTGGACCACGAGCTCTGTCTCCTCAGGCCAATCTGTTTATCTGGCCCGTGGCGCAATCATACGAGGTCCCATCACTCCGAGTCCACAAAAGGTCGTACGAACTCTGTCTCCTCAGGCCAATCTGTTTATCTGGCCCGTGGCGCAATCATACGAGGCCCCATCACTCCGAGTCCACAAAAGGTCGCACGAGTTTACTAAATCTATGAAGGACCACATGTACACGGATGCTCTTTTTTTATAAAACGGGTCGCAAGGTCCTCCTGGGTACGCGGGTCCCACCGCCACCCAGGTCATACATTAAAACCGACACATCCCACCGCGTCTTCCCTCTCGTCTGACCACAATGTCCGCCAATTTTGCCGCTGACACTCACGATCTTCGCGTGCACACTGACCCAGACACTGCTATTAGTGCTCCTGAGCACTATGTTCTCGCGGATGGACGGGCACCCAACTTCGAGACATACCTCTTTTATGCTCGGGAGCAGCGAGAGAAAGAGGCAGCCGAAGCACGCAGGGAGGGTCAACGCCCCCCTACTGGCTGGCTGAGCGAATTCTTTGGCCTTGATTATAGTCGCGACCATGACTCTGTCATCTCTGGCGACGAGAAAAAACAGGCAGAGTCTGACGAAGCCGTGACCCTCGCTGTCTCTGAGGGCGAGTATCGCGCGGCTTCCAGTTCACTCAGGACCGCCACTTGGGGCGCAATCTTTTATCTCATCACTACTGGTACGACATGCCCGCTCCGGCGCTATGTACTCATCTAACAAGCAATCTAGACATTCTCGGTCCATACTCCGCGCCTTTTGCATTCGCTCAAGTCGGATATGGCCCCGGTGTTGCATGCTTCGTCGCTTTCGGTATCATGGCTGCATATAGTGGCGTCTGCCTCTGGCACATGTTCATGAAATTGGATTCGGAGAGGTTCCCGCTCAAATCCTTTGGTGATCTTGGCCATCGTATCTTTGGGAGTTGGTTCCGCGTTGGTATGTCCCTGCTCCCTTTACGAGCGACATTACCTTGACAGCCTCGAAGTCTGCAATGTTTTGCAAAGTTTGCAGCTCATCTTCAACGTTGGTCTTATTATCCTTGGTAATGGCCAGGGTCTTTCCCAGATGGTACAGTTCAGGGTATGTGTCCGTTCCCTTTGTAGATATCAAAAACCTGACATCTTACTTGTGAAACTAGCTATGTTTCAGTGTCTGTAACGTCGTGTGGATGCTGGGCGGTAAGTAATGCCATCATTAATATGAACACATGCTCACATTTCTTTGTGTTCAGGCATGATTCTCGGTCAGATAAGAACATTACAAAAGTTTGGTTGGATCGCGAACTTTTCCATTTGGCTTAATATCATCACGTTGATCATAACGATGGGTGCCGTCGCCCACACCGTCCCCAACTTTTCGGCTGCTTTAACTGCCTATAACATTCCGCAAGGTCCTGTTCAGACTTTGGCGATCAATAAGCTACCTTTCGAGATCCAACTGGACGGTATCATGCAGATCGTGTTCTCGTACGGTGGCGCGTAAGTCCATTTTCATTGGGCTATGAAGTTTAATCTAATCGAGTGCTCGCTCTAGAATGATCTTCGTCGAATTCATGGCCGAGATGCGTCGACCGATGGACTTCTGGAAAGCCATGGCCTGTGCCCAGGTCTTTATCAGCATCGTATATATGTTCTTTGGGCTATTCGTCTATTCATACCAAGGCCAATTCGTCATCAATGTGAGTATTTGGCCTCAACGTTCCGACTAGAGTGATGATTGACTCATGTTTTCCGATCAGCCTGCCAACCAGGGTATTTCTCTTTACAGCTTGCAGACAGCCACGAATGCTATCTCGTTGGTTGCGGGTCTCATTGCCGCCGCGTTGTATGGCAACATCGGTGTCAAGGTCATCTACCAAAATATTCTGGTCGATATGTTCCGTGCTCCGAAATTGACACAGAAAACCGGCAAGTATCTCTTCGGCGCGTTGGTCATCGTCTACTGGGCGCTCGCCTTCGTCATCGGCTCCGCTGTTCCCCAGTTTAGCAACATTTCGTCGCTTGTCGCCGCCGTCTGCATTTTCCGTGAGTTTGTTTTAACATCCTCCGAATTGGTGTTGACGTGCTTGGGTGTTTTCTGTAGAATTTACATACACCTTCCCGCCTCTCATGATTCTCGGTTATGTCATGCAAATCGATGCGATGTCAGGCGATCGCCCATATGACATCAACAACCCTCGTGTATCCCGAATCGATAGCTGGTGGAGCATCTCCCGATGGGTACGCGGTTGTACGTACATTTCCCTCTTCCCCCTCGCTGGATTGCGGTTTGCTGGTTACATCCTTGGCTCATTCTTCTTTTCTTTACAGACAAGAAACGCATCATATTCAACACGTGGAACTTGATCATCACGGTTGCCTGTCTATCGACAGCTGGGCTAGCGTCGTACGCTTCCATCCAGTCGATCATTACGGATTTCCAGACGGGAACGTCTGGGACGTCGTTTGGATGCAATTCTCCTGTCGCGTAATCACTTCAATACCAGGCTTGATTTTGAACGATACTATGCTGCACTGGAGGAGTTTCCGTCTTTCTCGATATTGATGATTTTTTTACGATAGTGGTGTATGTAATGAGTAGGAGTTGGTGTTTATAAGATTTATGGTCCGTCAGACCGGGATATATATGATGGAAGGCGTGTGTCGAGAGGCATCGACATCGAGTAAATAACGACTCATCAAATGACCTAGTCACTTGTATGTCTCACCTCACTCGATTCAAAGTGAGCAGGGAATACCCGGCGAGGAGTATATGATCCGGGTCTGGTCGGAGGGGGCTAATAGACTTGAAGTTTGATCTGCAGTCGAGTCGTTTCATCGAACGCCGCGACCCATGTATCGAGCTGTGGTTGGGTTCAGTCGTCCGTCCGATAGATTGGATCGCTGTTCAGACATCATCTGGTCGTTTCACAGCATGAGACTCGGAGACAACCGAAGTGGCAAATCGTTAGTATTACTAAAGGTTAGAAGTCACTTGCTGCTACTACATGGCGTGTGACGATGGCAACCCCCTCTGAGAGACCGGACTTCTTCACCTGGCAGCCTAGTGACGGTCGTCGATGTCATCCTCGAGTACTCAGTGCCCTAGGGCTGCGGGCTGCGGGCTGCGGGCCCAGGGGTAATTATATGCGCTCCGAGATGATCGAATCATAAACACAAGGTAGTAAGTTGGTGGAGTTGCCTGGCTTGGCGCTCGATTTCTTTGAATATCTGGTAGTAACTGCGCGTGCGACCTCCGGAGCGCTGACCTTACATCTCGACAGGGGGTCTTATTACCTTCTTATCTCCTACCAGCCTGAGTATACCAACCATTTGGTCATTTCAAGCAAATGTGACAGTCCGCCATGAATTTCGATCAGAATCTCCGAGGAAGTCTTCTATTTAGTACTTGGTGGGGCAGTTCAAGCTAGAACTATCTTGGTCAAGAGTCAAAACCAATATGTACTAATTCAAGTTAGAGTTCCGCAGCGAAGATCCAGGTGGCTTGGGCGCCACCGCCAACTTGAAGCCATCACCATCACATCACCACCACCATGTGACTAGTATGCGCTGCGGCCAAATTTGGGAACCAATGATGCTTGTGTTTACAGCAAGTGTTTGTGATGGATATTATTACTTCAACCCGGAACACAACAGAACGTTTCGTCTTCCAGTACGTTCAGATCGAAATATCTGGGCTTCCATCATGGCACAGTGCATGGCGGATCTAGGAGTAATGGAAATAATAAATATCGATACGTAAGTACCTCAAACTGCTGCTAAGTTCAAGTCAGATTTTGATGTCTTCTTGCGGCGTAACCAATACGTCACCGTCGTTACGGCGGATCACGGACGCATCGGAAATTGTCTTCCAGTAAAGTTGGTGTTGATTACTGCAATGAATCAATACCTCAGTCTTCTTTGGCCGACTCGACCCACCCCCAATAACATTATTCTCTTTTTCAGTAAGGTTGGCATTGTGAGAAATTTCGTCTGAAAACACACCTTGCTCGGTATTTGCATACCTCTTCAACACAGGCTCGGAGTATCTCGGAAAAAATACCAGTCAACTTGGAAACACTTGATGTATATGGCCCAACATGACCGACAGCAAAAAAACCAAGGGCTCGGAACACCAAAATTTTTCAAAGTTGTATTTTGTGAATCGGTCGAACCGGAAAGTGTAGTGCAGAGCTGTCCGAGTTGAATGGGTATAATGACCAAGTAAATATTGACACATTCCGTAGTTAGGTTAGGTTTAGGTAAATTTCAAATCCTGTATATTCCACATCGGTTGGCTCGGAGAATGTGGCACACAGTTATCAGAGTTGAACAGTGTCATCACCGACGAGTTCCAAGTTTGTGTTGAAGAGGTATGCAAATACCGAGCAAGGTGTGTTTTCAGGCGAAATTTCTCACAATGCCAACCTTACTGAAAAAGAGAGTAATATTGTAGAAGAAAAACATCCCCGCATATAGTATTGAAGTTCGGAGAATGGTCACAATTTAATTTCGGACGTCATTTGAACTTCGAAGACAATTCATAGAATAGAGCGCTAAATACATACATGCGAGCCTCCTATGTACGTGGCCAATACCGACTCCAAAGAAAGAAAAATAAGACTAAGAGGCATTCTATCTACTCATCAAATAGCATATGTATACATACATTAGGGCTGCAGGTTACAGGGAAGAAGAAATGAAGCTTGATGATATTATGTGTCGACCTTAAGTACCCGGTAGACCACCATTTGGGACAACACCACCAGAAAATGCACAGAGCACCTTTTAGAGACCGCGTGCCTCGAGCTGGTTGCGGAAGAATTTTTGGAAGCCGGCAACGTGGTCAATGTCCATGAGCGTGTAGTGCTCTCCGGGGACGTCCGTGTAGACGGGTTCGCTGCGGCAGAAATCTCTCCAAGGCTTGAGCTGCTTGTTCAACCAATCTTCTTTGGTACCACGGAGTGGGATAGCATAAAAGACGTCGAGTGACTCTGAATGAAAGCAAAATCGTGTTTGTCAGAAAAAACGCCCAGAGAACGACAGATGAGAGTCAAGACTCACCGGTTGAACCGCCAGGCTCATAGTCCCTGCCGCACTCGATCAATGAGGCAGCAATGTCAACCCAGTGTTCGAGCTTCGCGGGAGTCAGTTGGAGTTCGGTAATGCGCTCTTGTGGTGACAGCTTCCACAGGTGTCCCAACTGCTCTTCGCGGGTGAACGGCAAGAACGAGGGCTCGAGGTCGTGGGCGTCTTGCTTGGAGATGAGACCGAGGAAGTTCGCGAGGTTGAGCATGCCGCCCGTCCAGTTGATCTCCTGCATGCGGTCATTGATATGGGGGGGAATGTTGATGAGACCTGTGAACTTGACTTGCTGGCCCATGCTTTCGAGTCGCTTGGCCACCTCGTATGCGACGACACCACCATACGAGTAACCGGCGATGGCGTAGGGACCATGGGGCTGCGTCTTCCTGACGGCCGCTGCGTACGAAGTCACCATCTCGTCCATGTTGCTGAAGCATGCGTGCCCGGGCTCAAAGCCGCGTGCACGGAATGCGTAGAAAGGACGCTCGTTGTGGAAGTATTTGGCAAGGTTGACGAAGATGAGAATTTCCCCGACACCAGGGTGGACCATGAAGATCGGGGTCTTGTCGCCAGTGAGGTTGAGGGCCACGATAGGGTCGTACTCCTCAACGGTTGCGTCCTTGGAAATCAAGGAGTCGACATATTTCGCCAGGTCAGAGAGAACGGGGTGCTTCAATATCTGCACGGTGGGGATCTCGGGCAACATGAACGCAGCCTCTCCCTCGGTCTTCAGCCTGATGACGTCAAGGGAGGTACCGCCGAGCTCGAAGAAGTTCTGGCTAGCCGACATCTCGTTCGCTTTCAGGCTGAAGATGTTGGCGTAGATGCCAGCCAAAGTCATCTCGGTATCAGTGGAAGGAGCGACGTAGCTGGCATCGCGTGCAATGCTCTGTAGCTCCTCTCCGCGGGAGATGTAAGTGTCGAGTGCACCCTGCTTGAGCTGTTTGAGGAGACTAGACCTAGAAAGTTTTCCGAGAGTGGTCTTCTCCATTTTTTCAATGGGGATAGGAACGATCAACTGTGGTGGGAGTGTGATCATCTTGATAGAGATGTCACGAAGAGCACGTTGAGTAGCGAAGAGCTTGGCCGGAGCATCCTCGTCGTTGAGGCTGAAAGTCGGGGAGTAGAAGATGACGAAACCTTCGGTGTCCTGTCCAGCCGGGCGGTAGGGTGCAGCGGCAAGGAATGAGTGAGCAACACCCTCAACGTCCTGGAGATGAGTTTCCAACTCAGGAATTCCGTAAGAGATACCGTGGACGATGACAGTGTCCTTGATACGTCCGCTCAGCCTTATCTTCCCACGTTCAATGATTCCGACGTCACCAGTGCGGTACCAACCACCCTCAACGAAACTGGAGGACGTTGCTTCTGGGTTGTTGTAGTAACGAACAAATACCATGGGGCCACGGACTTGGAGTTCCCCGCTCCGACCATCGGGGTAGGGAGTAACACCGTCTTCGGGACTTGCGATGCGCATCTCACCCCCAGGAATGGGTGCACCGAGCTCCAAAAACTCGTATGGTGGAGGAGATTCCAACAAATTAACTTTATCATAGATAAATCCAGCACTAAAAACACGTTGAGTTGGGAACACCACGATGCAGACCACAAACTTACGCGGTCTCAGTCATGCCAAAGCCGGGAGCCATGATGAATGGGGCATCACCGTTCTTTGCGAGCTTTTTGAGCGTCTTGCAGAAAGCGACGGCAGTGTTGCTAACGATTGCCTCTCCGCCACTGTTGAGGCGCTTGAGGCAAGAAAGGTCAAACGTGCCGAATAGGTCCTCGCGGTGTCCGAGATCGCGCTGAAGCTTTGCCAACAAGAAGTTAGGCGTAAAGACCATCTCGATCGACTACGTGCGAATTAGACGACATGCTGGCCTGATGAAGTATAGATCACACACCTGTTCTTCGACCAAACGAAGGAACCTCAAGGGATCCGAGAGGATGACAGACGCATGAACATGCAACTGCGAAGCACCGAACAAAAGTGGTGTCATGTGCATTTCAAGTGCTCCAGCAATGTGGTCAAGGGCGACCCCTGATTCAATTTTAACAAACCATCCTATACCCGGACATACATATGTAACTCACAGTTCATGATCCTGGATTCTGGGGTGAGGTGATAGCTTTTATTCTTGGCGAAGGATGCGGTAATAATAGTGCGATGGGTGTGAACGACAGCCTTAGAGAAACCGGTGGACCCAGAGGTCAAGAAAAGGATTGCATCATCGTCAGGCTTGGGTTGGTGGACAACAAAGTCCGTCCCGAGATTTTCAGCAGCAGATTTCACCTCCGAGAACAAGTGGATGTCGAGACCAGGGATTGACTGCACCTGGTCAGCGCCGCTCTCGTTCGTCAACCAAGTTGGCGAAGATAAAAGATTCTTGATGTGAGCAACGTGGCCCTCCTTGTGCGATTGCTGAGCGCTCAATGCTGGTTGCAAGCAAGGGACGTAGCCGGCGAGGAGGCTGGCCCAAACGGCAGCCATGCTGTCTTCTTGTTCGGTGAGGTAGATGACGATAACCGAGCCGGAGGGCTTGCCCCAAGCACGGAGAGCCTTCGCCAGGGAGAGAACGTATTTGCCAAACTGGCTGAACGTCTTGGTTTGGATGGAAGAGTCATGGGCCGAGGATGTAATAAAGCTGAGCTCGTGGTCAGGGTATTGAGAGACTGCGAGAGAGAGGACATCTATAAGAGTCGCTGGAACGGTGGGAGCCATTGGTAATGTTAGAGAAGGGTGTAACGGTAGAATAGGTGGTCTAGTTGTGATGTCTAGAGGTAGAGTGATCTAGTGGTTGTATATCGACTCCGCTGAAACGGACCTCCTTTTATATGTTATACTGGCGGGAGACAGATTACCGTTGCGATGCTGAACCGTTGAACGGGTGATTGGCTGTGTGGAGACTGATCCAAAGGGCGAGGCAAGAAACCTTGAGCCAATGTCCCATCGGGATGACTAGACCGGTAAGACTGCTTACTCTCTATCCGACGCCGATCGAAGATTAAGTTGGCATATAGTAACATAGGCAATGCCGTACCTAACATGCCGCTTGAAGGAGGGCACTGCTCAACAACGGTCGATATGATAACAAGTTCCATGGGGATCCAAACGAGCATATTCATAGCATTGAAACAAGTATGCAAGCCTAACCTGTGCCTAGTAGAAAACGAGGGGACGTCATAATCTACGGTCTAGTGGGTAAACCGGTGAACCAGTTCACGTACTAGTATGTGATTGACAGCTTCCGAGTGGCTCCGAGGCATCTGATACAGATGCACGAGCATGAGGTGTGCTACCTTCCATTCGTTGGGCAAGTCGGGGAACGCCGCTGGGACATTGATGTAGCCGTCTTTCTTCCGCGGAACCTCTCAGCCTCGCCCAGCCATGGCTGCCAGTCGCTATCGGTCGTCAAATCACCGCCTTCCGGTATTCAGCGCTGGTCCAAGCCCATTTCATAAAAGTACTGCTTTCATCTTTTTCTGACTCACCCGAGCGCTCTATCTGCAGAAATTCCCGCGCCACACCAATTACGCACATATCTCAGTTCCAGTTCCATGACCTTTCCATCACGAGTGGTAGGTTGCTGCGGTGGTTTTGGTAAAACTACTCAGCGATGAATGTGGGTGAGGTGACCTTTTTACACGTATACATGCCACAATGACCACAGAAACTCATCCTGAGCCGTCTACTTTCTGTATAAACACCTTAGCGGGGCTAGGTCGCATCAAGGGTTTGTGTCCTCCTGGGGATACTTTGAAAGTTGATAGTCCGGAAATTTTCGGGCGCTGACAACTGGAGACTCGCCCTGGGTACAGTGAATATTTCTGTCGTTATGCATTGGCACATGAAACTAGTCCGTCCGCTGAATTCGTAAGGAGCGATCACTTTGTGATTCCACAGATGGTTTATCGCCGCTTTTCCTCAGACGACACGGCGGTCTTCCTTGATCACTTTATTGTCGGATCAAATAGTAGTCAGTCGAGCCTTCAACCCTACACAGTCAGTCTTATACATACATGTCAGGCGAAAGATGTTCCACCGACTGTGATACAATTTGTGTTGAATCGACATCGGCGATCCACCTCATTCCATATAATCGATCCGATTGCGACTATGCAAACTTTCGGCATGAAGATCTGTCGGAAAGGCGATACTACTATCCATATGCTAGCCTTAATGCAATGTCCCTCACGCCCACAAATTAATGGCAGTAACGGATCTATGTTTCCGAACCACCGATTTTTGTTCCGTTGGAGCCTTTCCCCGAGTCTTACCAGTGGCAAGGCAGTATGATAAGCGTTTGAGTTACGGCACACCCCGTGTTGGATGCCGTTATAAAAGGCTACTTAACAAGCAATCGCAGCAAGACAATGAGCCTATGTTTTGATTGGTGTTTTGCGCAGTGACGGCTTGAGGAGGATATATATCCTCATTCGTAATAAATTGTGATAGGGACGTTGTTGTGATCGATACGTGCACTGGAAGGTGAACCCACCGCCTACAGCACAGGTTTTATCAACCCTCTCCATTCCAACCTCCGAGTGAAGGAATGTAACTTCGTCGTGCCTGGTAGGCCAAATCAAATCCCGACAGCGCCCTCGTGATAGCAACGTGCTCCATACGGCGCTGAAGCGCTGATACCGGTGACCAGATCACAAATTTTTGAATATTGTTGCGAGTAGCGGACGCGAGGAAAGTATCATATACCTTTCAGTGGCATTTAGTGCGGTCGAAATTGGAACCCTACACTGCAAACTTGATGCTTCATCATACAACAACTTTCCGACATCTCGCAAATGGATATTTAGCTCCGTCCTTGCTAAGCTTCTTGGTCAGGCTATCAAATCCCTCTGCAAGTGTCCTTATCAACAAGTTCGCCCCGTGAATCATCCCCTTCCTACCTCCTCGCTCTTGATCCTGAGCTTTGATTTCTCCATAGACATCACTCCCGCACGGCTCGTCGTCCTTTCACAATGCAAGCACTCAGATTCGAAACGACAGGCTCATTTGACGACCTCACCATTACTACTCTCCAAAAACCCACTCTCAGCCCAGGAGAGGCGCTTGTCCGTGTCAAGGCTGCGGGAATAAACGGGGTCAGTTTGTTTGCCACCCAATTCCCGCATTCTGATTCTGAGAGAACGGCGGCGACCGTTCCATCATCTACATGATCCGATGTCCTATTATCTTGCCAATAAAGTCTGACGCGGCAGCGGTCAAAGGTATCCTTCGCTTTGTCACCGTACCGCGCACCCCCGGTCGAGACTTTTCCGGAGAGGTCGTAGAAGCGCTGGATGAATCAGGCACACCCGCAAATGCGTGGCTCGGGGCACAAGTATGGGGGACTGGCGGCAGCCGAGGGTTCACGTCCGATGGAACGTTTGCTGAGTGAGACCCCAACCCTCTCTCTTTCTTCCGCAATACGAGGACGTTGCTGAAACGACATCTTTCGAAACAGATTTGTCAAGGTCCCAGTGGCTGCACTGAGTCGCAAGCCAGAAACCCTAAGTCATGTTCAGGCCGCAAGTATGACACTCCCCTGGCTCTGCGCATGGATCACAGTCGAAACGCTTGCGAAGGTCAAAAAGGGAGACAACGTCATAATCATCGGTGTGCCTTGTCCTCCTCCTCTTCGGGATGTCAGACGTTACTCATTCCCCGCGTGTCTACATCTCTACAGGCGCTCGTGGTGGCATTGGCTCCGCGGCAGCACAACTCTGCAACGACCGAGGCGCCCGCGTATTTGGCACATATACCTCACTCGCGAACGCGACCCCACCCCCGTATGTGACTCCCATAGAACTCACGTCTGGGACGGCTATCCGCGACGCTATCGCAAAAGAAGGCCTGCAAAACAAAATGGATGTCTTGCTCGACTGTGCAGGTTACGATAAACCTTTCAACGATGCAGTCTTCACTATGACGCCGAACGGCTCTGGCCGCGTGGTCGTGATGGCTGTGCACGCGAAAGACGGCATGTTCCCGATCGATATGCGCGCCTTCTACGTAAAGGCGCTCACACTCAAGGGAATGTCGTCGTCCATCCTCGGCCAGGTTGAAGTCAAGGAATTTCTGGACCTGCTTGCTGCAAAGATCGATGGTGGTGTATTCCAAGGACCACAAACCGTCAATCCTGTCGACATGCAAAATATGGAAGCAGTAGTTGGGGCGCTGACAGAAATATTGACCCGGTCCTCACATATCCGTTCAGTCATCATCCCATAATAGGCACTGCATCATATTATATAGTACGGCGATACATAGAGGAACATGATTGATTTTGCATTGTATAAATAAATTAGGATTGAAATGAGCAATGGTTGGTCAAGGCTGGAACTGTTTGAAAGCGTATCCGCGTGTAGTGTAAAAAGGCCGATGGAGGAGCGCTGGAAATTGATGACTCCAAGATCATGGTAGGATTCAAGAGAGATCTAACAGGCCGCTATTTTTTAACCGCCGTGAGATACGTCAGGGCTGGTTACGGAGGAAGTGGGATGGACGTAGCCGTGGCCAACGGCGGATTCAACACAGACAGATGGGAAACGGAAGTAAACTACGTTGTAGTATGTATGTCGATATCAGACGCTGACTAGAACGGAGGAAAGGGACAAGGCCCCACGACAGGGTGGCACGGCCGGGCAAACGTATCATACTTTGCCTACCAACGCATCTTCCGCAGGGCCTGCCGCATTTGCTTTCGAGTCATCGCTTGGCGATTGGAGCAAATAGTGCAAGTAACTTGAAGGAAATGACGAGGTACGAAATTCGGATGGATTTTTGCATTCCGAACCTCGAACCTCCTAGTCATCTATGTGGTGTGGCGGGATTCATCAGACATCATTGTATAATCAATCATTCTTGAGGCTTTCTTGACCCTAATTTAGGCGGGGGGGGGCCTGTTGGTGGGCTGGACAGCAACTCAGACTGAAAAAAGCGATGCCAGAGCGTGACTTCGGCCCGGACTTCGAGCTTCAAAATTCAAATACATAGGTTTCTATTTTCTATTTACAGTTGATATGCTCATAATGCATAGAGTCGGGACCCACCAAACCCTAATGCATTATCATTACTATGCACAACGGTGATGCGTGACAAAATGTGACTTCGCTGTCACAATGACAC
>JBBPME010000470.1:0-16194 GCA_038090155.1 Rossbeevera pachydermis
CAAAGATACTTCCAGCCGTTGATGAGACTTCTGCAATCTTGTCCTATCGTACATAAAAATTGTGAGCATGGCTGAATTCAAGAAGGGAGGACATACCGCCTGTTTCCATGCCCAGTCGCCTGACATAAAATTTTCATATTGCCGCTGCTGACTGTCTTCTAAAAAGTCCCAGTAAGGGACGTAGTCAAACTCGCCATGAAAGTCAGTGTTCGATAGCATATGTGAGACAAGGCTGTAAGCGGGGCAGTACCAGAACTCGTGTGTCTGATCCATCCAGGCAGGCACTGAACCTTCAGGTCACTCACCATTGAATTTGAGCTTGAACGACTTCCATGAAATGTCCCCTAGTTGCATAGCGTCAATGGTTTCATGTAGTTCCTTATGGTCTGTGAATGGAGGCTTATTCCCGCTGCTTTCATTGGCATACAGAGAACGCCTCCACAGCTCACATAGCCGGTCAATGTTTCCCGCCGACATCTCGGCCTGCTGGAATAAATATTCAGCAGTTTCAAAGCACAGCTTTGAACCGTATGGGGACCAATCATCGGCACTTTTGCTTGAAGCTGGTGGTGAGGGGGTATCGGGGGTGATCAGTTGGCCATTAGCACCACAAATATTACCTACGACACGACATTGTGAGAATCATATTAAGAATGTGCAGTAACTTACCAGTAAGTTTATCATGATAGTTCCGAATAACACGAGGTGCCGGGTCAGTTGCAACCAAGCGACTGAAAGGGTTTTCATCAGGGTTGGCTACTAGCAGGTCAAAGGAAAAATTGTGAACGGAGGACTGGTGATGCTTGAGCCCTGCAACTGTTTGGAACCAGTGGTTGCAATGTCCATGAGGACATGGAATACGTGGGGTAGCGGAGGACTTTGAATGGGGCATGAGTGAGATACACAAATTGAAGCCGTTGACAAAGGATTGGAACTAAAAAAAATGGCGCCAGAGTTTGCTCCACTTGCACCACAACTCTCGTCAACGTACTTTTATTTTCCATCATATTCCGTCGACGCTCGCCACCATCAGCATGTCCCGCCCTATTACCCGTGCAAAGAACGTCAATCAGCACCCAGGACAAGTTCTTCTTGACACAAAGCAGAAATGGCGCACCATTGAGCAAAAGGAAGCCGACGATCTCCAAGCCCTGCAAACGCTTGCCACCGTCAGCATGTCCTGCTCTATTACCTGTGCAAAGAACGTCAATCAGCACCCAGGACAAGTCCTTCTTGATGCAAAGCAGAAACGGCGCACCGTTGAGCAAAAGGAGGCCGACGATCTCCAAGCCCTGCAAGTTCAGCAGGAGAAAGCGGCAGCTAGAGAGCGTGGTATCAATCACTTGGCTAACATTATAACCCAGTCAGAACAAGATGACTATGACATAGTTAATAACTCACTGAAGCCCCAGCCAAAGCCATGCGTCGTGGCTGAGCCTCCCATTAATCCTTCTGCAACTGGGCCTGCCTTGGAGTAAGTCACTGTAAATGCCTCGGAGACAGCTGAAGGTTCACTTAGTGGAAACTACAGCAACGACGAGGATGATGATAAGAGCGATCATCCCGAAGAAGACGTTGATGGGAATGCTGATCGTGAGAATGAGAATGGTTAGTATGAATGTTGATGCCAGCGAGGATACTGATGAGGACACTAAAGCAGATGAGAATGAAGATAAGGCGCCAACCCAAGCTTTAAAAAGGCAACATACCCAAAAGACCTCCACACGCGATGCTGTCAAGGTGGCCCAGTGTGGCGATAATATTCGGAGTCAACAATCTCGTGTTGATGGGCAGCCTGGGAAGCGGAAGCAGCCGGCATTGTGCGCCCTTTCACTTCACTAATGATTCTTCTCACTGAGACTGTCCTCTTCTATTGGGACTGCATCGACCTTGTTGGCAACGCTTCAGTGCAGTAATCGAGATAACCCTAAAGTAGGGTTGTAGCAAGAAGGGGGAAGACAATGGACGATGAGGAGCTCTGAAGAGCTATACTCGAGGATAAATGGTAACTCGGCTTAGTCACCTATTCACAGGTTAAGAGGTTGTCGAGCACTAGACAGCACTGTAGACGGACGCCTATACCCAAGAGAACTAGACTGGGGATCTAGGACTCGAGGGGGCCATGTATTTATACTATCGAGATACATGCACGGACCATGTAACTATGTCTACCCTAAAGTGACCATGTGTACGCCATGAGGCGTAAGGCTATGTACCATGATGCTACAATGAGGCAAGGCAATGCAAGGCAATGCACCATGAGGTGATGCATGAGGCGAACTATTAATAATAAACGGAGATTAAAGATGACAGGTTACCATGAGGCGGGCTAGACCATGACATCATAGAAGTCTAGACCATGTGACAATGTGAAGGGTGAAAGGGAGGTCCAGACTATGGGGCACTGCCATGCTGACTAAGCAAGGCGCTTCTAGGGCGCTAAAGCAATGGGCGGTTAAGCCAGTGAAGGCACTAATCAAGGCCGATAAGATAATCTAAGAAAGTGTCAATCTAGACGCGCAAGATAAAGGAGAAGACTAGGATGAGCGCTAAAGCGCTAGGGTTCCGGATCAAGAGCAAGGGCTAGGGCTAGGGGTACCGATTAGGAACCATAGAACAGGGTTAGGGGCTAAGTTAGATCCCTGGAAGTGGAGATCGTAACAGGTATGACATCATAGTGGTCTAGACTCGAGTCATGTGACACGATAAGATATGATTGAGCGCTTGATTGATAAGATAGACGTGCGCTTAGATAAGATAGATGTGTGCTTAGATAAGATAAGATAAGTCGGCGCTAAAGCTAGGTTGCAAAAGAGGGTTTGTAACATAATCTAGTGGTGACTTCTAGAATCGCAACAATTATGCTTCATCACCTGCTTAGTGTAACCATTAGTCATCCGCAGTCTTCATGACTCATTCTTACTGTGGCTGACTCATTCCCTGTTGGCAATGCCTCAACAATGATGTCTATGGCCCTGGCCACACAATCATTATATGAGACAATGGAAGCAATCAATCAATTGGGCAATGAAATACCTGGACTAGCAATGTACAAGTAGGAGGCCAAAAGGCGGGTCACTACAGAGAGTCAAGACGGAGACCCAAGAAGAAAAGACTAGGGAACCATGAGAAAACCCAGGTCACTATATACTATCAGCCTGTGGCTGTACAATGCTATGCTATACTATATATGTCCATCATTGGGACCAATCTATCTATGGCTATGTTTATCTAGGCTATGCAATAGGCAGTGCACACACAGTATATATGAGGTGTGGCAGCACGAGGTATCCTGCCATGTGACTATGTGGCAGAGATTCCATCTATCAGCAATCTATAGATCTATTGAGATGCATCGAGATCCGAGGAGATACCATCGAGATCTGATCTAGAAATCAATCAAGATCCATCTAGATAGGGATCTGAGATCCACTATGCCTATATCTATCTATATGGCAACACGCATAGTGCTTGTGCTCTACCATATACAATCCATGAGGTATCAATGAGGACTATGATGTCATGGGCTAGACCCAATGACCAATGCAGTGCAATGCAATGTGTGACGTCATAAGTCATGTGACTATCAATGAAGCAATAACAATGGCAATGACAAGATAATCATGAGCACCTATGGTGCACATCTATCGTGAGCGCTAAGGTATGCACGTCTATATCAATGACAATGTTCTGAGCGCTTAGAAGGCGGGCGGCTATAACAATGGTGTGTGCTTATGATGGGCGCCAATGCAATATTTGTTACAAATCCTCTTTTGCAACCTAGCTTTAGCACTGGTTTATCTTATCTTATCTTATCTAAGCGCGCGTCTATCTTATCTAATCAATCAAGCGCTCGACTTTATCTTATCATGTCACGTGACTCAAGTCTAGACCACTATGATGTCATACCTCATGGCTAGCACATGCTAAAGGCATGGTAGCCTCATGTCGTAGTTCTAGACCACCGTTCCCATGAGTGTGTGAATACTTAATACATATATAGTAGTTTATCTCACGAGACGTCATCGCTTACATAGCACCTGCCCTAAAGTCCGCCTCATGGCTGCCTCATGTATAGTAGTATATAACAATGCTAGTACCAGCCAGACACTCCAGTCTGTTCTGGTTGATTCCCGACCTGAAATAGTCCCCTCTTCCTGAGTCCTTGTAATTGTGTGGTGACTTAGTGCCTTCACTGTATAAGTTTTGGTCGTTGCCAACAATATTTCAATGAACAAGGACTATATTCAATGACTATGGACAATGACTAGCAGGACAGAGTTGTAGCTAAGGGTTTGTACTATGTTTGTCTTTACCAAAGCTAAGCAATATTCCCACAGGTGATTGTGGGGCGCTTTATGCCCCGGTTTGGGGTTAAACATTGGAACGGTTTTTGGAGTCACTGTATACTATGATCTTCTCTCCTTGATAAGGTATCTGCCTTTTCCATTGTGGTTCCAGGTTTATTTACTAATAGGCAATCAAAACGAGATAAATATTGAGCCCATCTAGCTTGTCGCTTGTTCAGATCTTGAGATTTCATAAAATACATAAGGTTTTTGTGATCAGTCCAAACTTCAAACTGGTGATGAGCTCCTTCTAGATGATGTCTCCATTGTTCTAGAGAACGAATAATTGCTAACATTTCTTTGTCTGCAATAGGGTAATGTCACTCTTCTTTTGTTATTGAGTGAGACATATATGTGATGGGGTGCCATTTGTCTTCTTTTAAAGTTGACAATACTGCACCAGTTGCAAACTCTGATGCATCGCATTTGACATGATAAGGGGTCATGTCATCCGGATATGCCAAAACAGGCACAGTTGTGAATTTCTCTTTTAAGTTATCAAATGTTATTGGTTGGGCATTTCCCCAGCACCAGGGTTGATCTTTTTTTGTTAAGTCATGCAAGGGTCCTGCCATCAAGGAATAGTTTTCAATGAAGTGTCAATAGAAATTGGCCAGTCCCAAGAAGCTTCTTACTCCTTTTACATTATGGGGAACAGGCCATGTCGCAATTCCATCAAGTTTATTTTTGCTTATCAAGATACCATTTTCAGACACATTCATTCCAAACATGTCTACTTTTTTCACTTCAAAGAAACACTTTGACAGTTTTACAAATAGATCATTCTCACAAAGTTTCTGAAGTACTCTTTGTACTGCTTCATGATGTTTGTTCACATCGTTGTGTTTCGAGAATATTAATAAGTTATTGATATAAATGATGACTATGTTGTCCATATCTGTGTTGTGATTCTAGAAGTCATCACTAGATTAAGCACCTACAGTGCCTATATTTTACCTCAGTTTTCACAAGTCCAGAGCGCCTTAAATGTAGCATAAGTGCTCAGTCCTTTATCTTATCTTATCAAGCGCTGCATTACCTAATATGACATCATAGTCTAGACAAACACATTGTAAATGCAAGGCATGCTTCTCTTCCATTCTGCATAGCCTTGCCTCACTATAGCCTCATGTAACATAGCCTTAGACATAGCGTTAGTGTTACACTTGGTCCGGATAGCAACAAGTGTAGCCTCGAGAAGAAGGTCTTGGAGTTGGAGACAAGAACAAGGAGTCTTGAGGGACCAGAGATCAAGACAACGAAGGGCTAGGAGGACTGAGGAAGTCTTGAGGATTGAAGGGATCAAGACAACGAGGTTCTTCAAGGGTCAAGGATCAAAGACTAAGTTCTGAGAGTGACAAAGACAACCTTTATGAAGCTTGGATAGAGCTCAAAGGTTGAAGCATCCTTTCAAGTGCAGGACGAAGTCACACAGAGTGTTCAAGAAGTAAGAGGTATATTCGCCAAGATGTATCTAGGAGGATACTCGAGGAGGTCAAGGTTAGAGAAAACTAAGAGCAATGGGAGTCACTTATAACTAAGAAAAGAACAATAAGAACTAAGGTGATTGGTTAATAGAATGATGCCATATAATTCTATGGAATATGGTGGAAGGTGTAGGTAATCTGCAGTAAAGAATCATAAGAAGCTGTGGATGACTAAAGATACATGAAAGCAGTGATAGGGGGAAAGCATAGAGGAAAGGAATATAAAAGAAAGAGGGGTCTATACGAATCGTAACAATTAGCATTGTTGGCAACGACCAAACCTATACAGGAATGGCACACTAGGTCACCTTCAAAGGAAACTAATAACTCTGAGGGGGGGAACTATTATGGTTGAGAATCAACCAGAACAGACTGAGGAGTCTGGCTGGTGCTGCATTCATTATATATTACAGTACACATGTTCTACATGAGGCTACATTAGGGGAGACGTGGGATAAAGTATGATGTATCATGTGAATGATATAACTATATAAGGTTAGACTGACATGCGTCCAGCATGTGTTTACCATAAGGAGCACAGGTTATGTGATCCATGCATTTGCAATGAGGCAAGGCTGTGGCCATGTGTTTACAATGTGTTGTGACATCATAGGTCTAGACCTCAATCACATGACTAGATAAGATAGTAGAGTGCTAATCAGATCTGATAAGATAAGATAAGATTGGTGCGTGTCTAGATAAGATAACTCAGGCACTAAAGACTTAGGTGAAAAATGAGGGTCATAACAAGCATAGCATCATCAGACACAGCTTGGTCTGTGCACCTGTACCAGTAGTATAAAGACTTGAATGCAGCAATGGAACAAGCCAGTCTTGTTCTTGTTGGAATACCCTTTCAACAACCTTTTTCCTAGTTCTTGAGTTCAAGTGGATCAGCACCTAAGCATTGGAGTGAGAACTGAGAAGAAGTGAAGGCAACCTTTGCAAAGCTAGGCGCTGCTCACTCGAACTCAAGAACTAGGAAAAAGGGGTGTTGAAAGGATATTCCAACGAGAACAAGACTGGCTTGTTCTGTTGCTGCATTCAGGTATTTATACTACTGGTACATGTGCACAGACCAAGCTGTGTCTGACGGTAATTAACTACATGAGGCTATGGCTATGTGTACATGAGGCTAAGGTTATGCAAGGCTATGCGGAATGGAAGAGAAGCATGCCTTGTGTTTGCCATGAGGCGGTCTAGACTATGATGTCATATTAGTAAGCAATGCTGTGCTATGGTATGGTCAAGGACTGAGCGCTTATACTACATTGAAGGTGCTTGGGACTTAGAGAAAAGTATAGTGCAATAACAGGCGCTGTAGGCGCTTAATCTAGTGACGACTACTAGAATCGCAACATTACCCCCCTTCTAGGGAGGAGATTCCAGATCCTCAGAGTCACTAGGCCATTCTTCGGCACACTCCGGACTAAAGATAGACTCTACTTCAGATTCTTCATCCTCATAGACCAGCTGAATCACTTTTGTGTGATTTATGTTAAAATCATTCAATGCATCTTGTGCATTCTTCAAGTCACGTGCTGCCAGCCATGTGCGGTCGGACTCGGGATATCCCTTCCAGTGCACTAGATACTGGTATCCTCTTCCTCTCTTTCTCCTGTCCACAATGAATTCTACTTCATGCTCCTCGGTACCCTCATCGTCAATCACTAATGGACCTGGTCGTACGATGGGTTGACCTTCTAAGGGTGCTAAGTAGGGTTTGACCCTTGAAACATTAACTGTGGGATGTGCACGGCTGCTCTGAGGCAGTGCCAAGGTTACAGCATTTTTGTTTTTAATGTCTGTAATCCTGTACGGTCCTATCCACCTATCATTCAACTTTGGACACGTTCTGGACGGTCCAAGTGAGAGGTGTTCGGAAGAAAGCCACACTTGATCTCCTATCTTGTAGGGGGGCGCTTCCGAATGATGCAGATCTATTTGGGCTTTGATCCTCTCTCGTGTTTTTTCCAAGGCTTGCTTGGCTCTATCGCGATTTACTCGCATTTGAGATACTAAGTCCGCGGCTGAAGGGGCTTTGGACGTAACTGCTTCGAAGCCAAGTCTAGGTTTGAAGGTTTTGTTCACTTGGAACGGCGAAAACCCGGTGGCTGAGGACTGGGTGTTGTTATATGTGAACTGAGCGATGGCTAATAATTCTGCCCATTTATCTTGTTTTTCTAGAGTGTAGAGCCGGAGGTACTGCTGTAGCTCTCTATTCACTCTCTCGGTCTGACCATCGGTTTGCGGATGATAAGCCGTTGACATCTTCCTTTTGATGTTCAACATCCTACACACGTTCTCCATTACAAATGAAGCGAACTGCGGTCCGTGATCCGATACAATCAAATCAGGTAGTCCATGATGTTTCCACACGTAATCCACATACAACTTGGCTGTTCCTAATGCCGTTATCTCTTTTGTTGTAGGGATGAACATGGCTTCTTTTGAGAAGCGATCTACCATGACTAAGATTGCGTCATACCCGTGACTTTTGGGTAATCCAGTGACGAAGTCTGCACTAACTTCCTTCCAGAGTCCAGCTGGAACTTCTAACGGCATTCCTTTACCGCTAGGCATTGTGTTACTTGGCTTCATGTGAGCACACAGATCACAATGATGTATGTATTCTCTGACGTCATTCTTCAGGTTGGGCCAATCGTATGAACGCTTGATCAGCTCCAAAGTCTTTTCCACACCTTTGTGACCAGCTAGGAGATGATTGTGGAATTGAGTGATGGTTTGGGTGTTACGACCCTCATTTTTCACCTAAGTCTTAAGCGCTCACGTTATCTTATCTTATCTTATCTAAGCGCGCGCCAATCTTATCTTATCTAATCTTCGATTGCCGCCCGCTCTATCTTATCTAGTCACGTGACTGAGGTCTAGACCTATGACGTCACACCACATTGTTAACGCATGGCCACAGCCTTGCGTCTAGACCAACACATGTTGGACATGAGGCCAGCTTCTTTTCATTTCCGCTCGGCTTCTCTTCCATTTGATTCACAGCCTCGCTTCTTATTCTCACACCCATGAGAACCATTTATCCTTATACAGTAGTTAGTGTAAAGATAGGTCAGACACAGCTTGGTCTGTGCGCATATACCAGTAGTATATAAAGTGAATGCACCCCAGCCAGACTCCTTAGTCTGTTCTGGTTGATACCCGACCATCAATAGTCCCCCCCCTCCTTGAGTTATTAGTCTTTGAGGTGACCTAGTGTGTCATTCCTGTATAGGTTTGGTCGTTGCCAACAGGTTGTCTCTGCTGCTCTCAGAACCTTGTCTTCGATCCCTTGACCCTCGAAGAACTTTGTCGTCTTGATCCCTTCGACCCTCAGGACTCCTCTAACCCTTGTTCCTTGTCTCCAAGACCTTCTTCTCGAGGCTACGCTTGTTCCTACCCAGACCAAGTGTAACAGAAGGTCTATGAAAACAAATGGTTAGTACTCCTTGAGTGAAAGGCAAAATGGACTAACACTCTACAGTGTCAAAGTGAGAGTCCCATGACTCAGCGCTACCGGAGAGAAGAAGGCAGCATTGCCAAGCACCATTTTTTTTAATGCTGTTCATGATTACCAAACTTCTTCCAGCAACTTCTTCAACAGTGCCTGTTGGAATTAGTGATGGTAATTAAGTTACTACACTAATCATCGACCTAGACACACATACAAGTGTCTATAGGGCAGCGCTTAAGTGTAACATTAAGTGTTACTCGAGTTACATTAGGCTAATAAGCCTTATCTACTATATCTATGCTAATAGCATTAGTAAATGTACCAGTACTGCACTATATGAAGCAGGTACTGAGAAGCGCTATCTAAGGCACATCTGACCTGCCCTAAACAAGGGATCAATACACTGATCTCGCTTTGATAACCCAATTAGGAGACTATAACTACTGATCATTAAATTGATCTTTCTATTGGTAATGTGTCAAGTTACATGTGTAGATCTTTGACACATTGTTATCTACCATATGTCGATGTCATTCTGACACTGTTACTTACTCATCTTTCATCTTATCATTTGATATTTAGATAGAGATTCATATGCTACTGGTTATTCATTGTTTCAGCTTATTCATATGCTGATTCTTATCTTTTATCTAGAGAGTTAAATCTTCGACCTATCATTCTCTCTTTATCCATTATATACACATAGATAAATAGTGCTCATGTAGTATATAAGGGCTCGATGATAGCCCTGATAAATCTAAGCAGTTTTACTGTTATCTTTCTACCTGCTTCGTTAAGCAATCTCCTCAAATTACCGGTGAGTTCTCCACCGAGTCTTTCCCTCATTGCACACTGCGCCCAGAGGGATTTCCAAATCCCTTTAAGAGATGTATAGTGTCTTTGGCATGAGGAAGTTCGGTGACAGGTATCCATTCATGTTCGGTGACTGGAAATCCTTTCCAATGGACGAAGTATTCTATATGACCACAATGTTCTCTGGAATCAACGATCTTTTCAATCTCTTGTTCGTCTTGTTGTGCAATAACATCTGGAGGAGGAGGTTCTTTTTGAACATCAAATTGACCAGGATGATACTTGTGAAGAACACATTCATTGAATGTTGGATGAATTCTGCACCACTTTTTATCCAATTTGAGGTGATATGATCTGTCTTCATTCACGTGTTCAATGGGAAAAGGTCCGTATTGACGATCATCCAGTTTTTTCATGGGTTGGTCGGTTCAAATGTTGGTAGCTTCAATCAGAACCAAATCTCCTTTCGACAATGTCTCAGAAGAGTGTGCCTTTTGATCATGGAATTTTTTCATATCCACTTTCATGTGTTCCAGAGATCTCTTAGCTAGCTCTTGCAAGTCTTTCATCCATTGGACGAATTGTTGCGCTGATTCATTGTGAACTTCTTTGTGACTTTTCTGTTGAATAGACAGTTGTTGACCATAGTTGATCATGAATGGAGAGTATTTGGTCACTTCCAACATCCTTTGATTATGCATAAATTCCACTAATGACAGCCAATCTACCCAATCAGATTGTCTATGATTGATGTGTATGTGTAGGTATTGTTCTACCTTGGCATTGAGTCTCTTAGTGAGTCCATTGGTCTGAGGATGGTAGGCAGTAGACAGATTTCCCTCAATCTTTAGGAGAGTATACAGATCCTTCATGAATGATGAGATGAACTGAGTTCCTTGATCTGAGATGACCTTCTTTGGGGTACTGTGCAATTTGAATATATGATCATGAAAGATCTTTGCAACACCCATTGAGTCCATCTCTTTGGTGACTGGAAACTGTTATGATTCATAGGGACCCCTTATTTCTTTACCTTCTCGCTTTCGTCCTCTGTTCTTTTCTTTCTATCATTGCTTCTATGTATACTTAGCCATCCACAGCTTCTTATTGTTCCTTACTGCGGATTATCTACACATTCCATTATATTCCATAGAGTTCTATGGTGCCATTTCATTAACCAATCATCTTAGTTTTTATTGTTCTTTTTCTTACTTATAAGTGATTCCCATTGCTCTTAGTTTTCTTTAACCTTGACCTCCTCAAGTATCCCCTAGATACGTCTTGGAATATATCCCTTACTCCTTGAACTCTCTGTGTGACTTCGTCCTGCATGTTACGCTTGGTCCGGGTAGGATCATGTGTAGCCTCTGTGAAGCAAGCAGGGATGAAGGTAACATTACGATCAAAGGTCGCAACGAGAGACAAGGGTGTTGTCGAGGGTGACGACCACGGGTATCATTTGATCGAATGTCGAGACGAAGGTAACTCAATCAAGTGGAGAGTTACAAGTCGAGAGCGTCCACTCAGAAGTAGGATGAGGACTTTCAAGGGTTCTTCCCACTGAAGGGTTGACAAGGAATGGGCTAGATTGGCAGGAGACGAAGTACAGTGAAGTACAGAGGAGATCTAGCTTAGAGAATATGGAATGTATGGAAGGGTTTATATAGTACAAGGGAAATGAAGATGACTAATCAGATGGAACACCATGGAACATGGTGGAAGGAAGATGAGTAATCTGCAGTACAGAAGCTGAGTCAGAATGACTGCGGATGAGTAATGGTTACAAATGAAATGAGTCATGATGAGTCATAGTGACTGCGGATGAGTCAGGATGAGTCATGGTGACTGCAGATGAGTCATGATGGAATGATGACTAAGGTAGATGAGTAATGGGTATATTAGTCATTGAAGAAAAGAAATGGTCAGAGCGTGATTCGAATGCAGAGACTCAGTAGTCCGTAGTGAGAATAAGAAAAGAAACAATGAAACGTAACACTGCACTTGAAAGGACGCTTCAACCCTTAAGCTCTATCCAAAGCTTTGTAAGGTTGTCTTTGTCGCTCTCAGAACTCTGTCTTCAATCCCTCGACCCTTGAAGAACCTTGTCATCTTGATCCCTTCGATCCTCAAGACTCCCTCAATCCTCTCAGTCCCTCGTCATCTTGATACCTCGTTCCTCAAGACTCCTTGTCCTTGCTTCTCGCTCCAAGACCTTCTTCTCGAGGCTACACTCATTCCTACCTGGACCAAGTGTAACAGAAACAGGTGTATCATCTTCGAGTAGTGATCCACAACAATCAGGATGGTATCCTTTCCTTGTGATTCGGGTAAGGGACCTATAAGATCTATGGATATTGTTTCCCAAGGGGCATCTGGAACTGCATGAGGATGGAGAGGAGTTTTCTTTGTGCGTCTATTGACTTTTGTCTTTTGACAATGATTGAATCCTTTCATATATTCGTTGACGTCCTTCATGATGGTTGGCCAGTAATAGTGCATTATAATAAGGTCTTTTGTTCTATGCACTCCTGGATGTCCCACTAATGGATGATCATGAAACTGTTTTAATATTCATTCTCTTAGCGGTACATTATTTGGAATATACAGTAGGCCTTTCCACCATACAATGCTATCCTTTTCGATCCAATGTACCTTTCCTTCACTCAATTCTTGTGTAACAAACGATTCACGTTTCCTTTGTAGATTTTGTACCAATGTTTCGATCAAGATTTTCATAGTCGAGGTATGAATTTCAAGATTGGGAAACACCATGATCACTTTGTTGTCTACATCTATCCTCTTACAGTACTATGATCTGGTCTTTGAGATAGAGGATCAGCAGGATTGGTAGAACCTGGACGATGTTTAAGGTTGAACTTGTAGGATTGAAGCAGCTAATGCCAGCGTGCCTGGCAATGGGATAAGTCTTGGGCATGATGATAATACTCCAGGTTTTTGTAGTCCATAAGAAGGATGAATGGTTCCTCAGCATCAAGAAGGTAATGATGCCATTCTTTTAATGTGAACACTATGGCCAATAGCTTGAGATCAGCGGTGTGATAGTTTTGTTCAGCATTAGACAGGGATTTAGAGATGTAGGCTAAAGGATGCCAAAGATCTCTTCTGACTGAGGATAGTGCCAATGCTGATACCAGAACCATTGGTTTCAACCTTATATTGACCTTTTGCCTGTGGCATACCAAGCGCCAGGGATGAACAGAGAACATCCTTGAGACAGTTGAACCTGAGAGTACACTCAGTGTCCCACTTAAATTCCTTTTTGTCAGAGGTAAGAGCATTGAGGGGGCAGACAATAGAGGAGAAGTTTTGTATGAAATGACAATAGAAATTCAGGAAGCCCAGGGAACCTCTTAACTCTTTCTTTGACTTAGGAACAGGCCAGTCTTTGACCCCTTGGATCTTTACAGAATCTGTTTTAACATTGGTTCCAGATACAATGAGACCTAAGTATTTGGTGGACGATTGCTCAAACTTGCACTTGCTTGCCTTAAGGTAAAGGTTGTTCTTTCGTAAGATACTGAGAACTTCTTTAACTATCTTTCGATGTTCCTCTAGCAATTGGGTGAAAATCATGATGTTGTCTATATACACCACAACTTTGTTAAGAGTGATCAAGTCGCTGAACAAATAATTCATCATTGTTTAGAATGTTGCTGGTGAATTGGTCAGACCAAAGAACATCACGAGAGGCTCAAAGAGTTCCAAGTTCATTTTAAATGCTGCCTTCCATTCGTCTCCATCTTTGATGCAGATATTATTGTATCCCCATTGAATGTCAAGCTTCGTAAAGTACTTGGCACCTTTGAGCTTGTTGACTAACTCAGATATCAAGGGTAGCGGATATTGATTTTTAATGGTTATGTCATTTAGCTTTCTGTAGTCCTGTACAGGTCGAAGACATCCATTTTTTTTTCTTGATGAAGAAGAAAGCAGAGGCAAACTCTGACTTTGACAGTCTGATTCGTCCAGATTTGAGATTCTAAGCTATGAATTCCTCTAACTCCTCTTGTTCTTTCGGAGTGAGGTTATACATTTTACAATCTACTTTGTGGATACCAGGGATAAGTTCTATTTAGTGATCCCATGGTTTACGAGGTGGCAAGGCATTGAATTCCTCTTTAGAGAATATGTCTTTGAATTCATGATACGTCGAAGGTACCATGTCCTTGAAAGACATCTCTTTCTTAGCATGTTGTGCCACCAAGTCCATAGATATATTTTGTATTGTGAAGATCTCATCATCAGACTCATCAATATACATTGAGTGATTGTTGTGGCATTTGAACATGACATCTCCATTCTTCCAGTCTATGCCTGGGTTATGGACTTTTAACCAGTCATGACCGAGGAATACTTGGTGAGTGTCTAGCGTCACTACTGCCAATGCAATCTTTTCTTTGTGGTCCCCTATGCTCCTGTTTGTGATGACAAACTCAGTAATTTCACCGCCTTTATTGAAGGATCCATCAGCATTGTACACTTGTACTGGTCAAGGCAGCTTATGTGTATTCAACTGATGTTTTGCTACAAATTGTTTCAAAATAGCGGAACCTGTATATCCTGAGTCTATGAGTGCAGTCACACAATGTCACTCATCATTTCCTTGGTTTAGTTCTACCTTTCGCTCTAAGGCTTCAGGTGACAAACATTTGGAATGGAAATGTCGCAGTTTATTTTGAAACTCTCTGAGTATGATGTATGACTCCATGTCATTCACTGTTTTGAGCCAACAGATTAACTCATCATCAATCTCTTGGACATGTGTATCATGGCAAAATGATCTCAAATGCTTTTGTATTGTTTTATCATCTTGTTTTACCACTACTCTACACATCCATTTGACTGACCACAGGTCTACTGTATTGGTCCATGGTGGATATAATACCATCGGGGGTTCACATCCTTGTGCTTTTGGTAAGGGTGGTGCACTAACCTCCAGGTGATCCTTACTAGGTGGTGCAACCCTTTCCAGAATCACCTTTTCTTTATTGCTGATCAGCAGATGAACCACCTGTTTTGACTTGATGATTAGCAGGCTAGCCACCTGTTTTGCCTTCTTAGAAGTTGGTGGGTGAACCACCAATGCTTCTTTTTCTTCTTGGGCCATTATGGCTAATTCCCTCATGTTGAACACGAGTCCTTGCAGCAGTGATACTCAGACATCCACTTTTGGTGGTTTGTATGACATCATTTGTACACTTATGTGTGGTGTTTCATCCAACACTTGGAAATCCTGATTTAACAGTTTGTTTGTCCTTTTAGTCTCACATGGTTCAATTGTTACGCTTGGTCCGGGTAGGAACGAGCGTAGCCTCTGAAAACACGGGGGGACAAGGATACTGTCAGAACGACAGTGACAAGGGCGAAGGTGACATTACGATCAAGTGTCGCAATGTAAGACAAGGGTGTCGTCGAGGGTGACGACCGCAGGTATCGCTCAATCGAATGTCGAGACGAAGGTAATCCAATCAAGTGGAGGATTACAAGTCGAGAGCGTCCACTCAGAAGTAGGACGAGGACTTTCAAGGAGACTTCCCACCGAAGGGTTGACAGAGAATGGGCTAGATTGCAGGGGACGAGGTACAGTGAAGTACAGAGGAGATCTAGCTTAGGGACTACGGGAGTAGGACAGGTGTATAAGTAAAAGGTGAATAAGCGGATAAAGGTAATGATGACTAGGGCAAGGAGTAAGCGGAGTGAATGATAGGTAGTAGTCATCATAGAAGAAAGAAACAGTCAAGGCGTGGTTCGAACGCAGTGACTTGGGAGTCCCTAAGTGAGGACAAAGAAAGAAGATGATGGGGGATCTAAAAGAATAGTCAAGGCATGGGTTGAACGCAGTGACTTGGGAACGTAGTGAAACCAAAGAAAAAGAAAAAGAAACGACGAATCGTAACAGTGGTGTGAGGTCAGGATGGTATGGGCGAGGTTGGGGAGCACTGGGGAAGAGGGCGAGATTCGCGCGCGGATCCGATGTGATGTATGGAAGTGGGACATCGAAGCGGGGACCTGCGAGGTACTTGCTAGCAGAAGAGCTCGCGATGGATGAACTCGTCCTCCT
>JBBPME010000471.1:0-16161 GCA_038090155.1 Rossbeevera pachydermis
GCTTAATGTATGTAACTTAAACTTAAAGTCAAAAAACTGTCCCAATGAGCTGTCCTTTTGAAATAGCTGCCATTCCTTTGAATGTTAACTAAATCACTTCATTATTTGATCAGTGGGAAGCCAGGAGGCAGTCCTTCATTTGATACACTAACAACCTTAGGGCTAGTGTTAGGAGTATTGTGTTCAGAGATGAATACTCCCAAATGGCCAAACATTGGGACAGTTTTTTGAGCCACTGTATGTACTGTATTAAAAATAAGCATGATAACCTACAGTCTATAGGATTATTTCTCGGAACTGATTTCCCTAGTGACAAAGTTTAAGAAAAGCACCAGCCAGGATAGTATTTTTAATGGCATTGAATTCGAGTCCAGAAATGGTGTTAAAGGTCAAGACAAAGAATAGAGCAGCAACTCAGACTGTGGATAAACCTAATACATTCTGGGATCTCATCTACTCGAGGAGACACACCAAATGAAATCAATCAACTAAAAAGAGGGCTACACATATTCTGTTATTATCAAATATCAAATAGATGTCTTTTGTGCGGACAGCGTGAGGGCCATGGCAAAGTGAAAACTCCACGAAGCAATCCGCGTCGCATGGTTCAACACAATACTCAAGAAAGAACAAATACAACAAGACGAATACAGAAGGATGGGATAGCAATTGCAATAGGAAAAACGAAAGCTCAAAACTCGGGAAGTGAAAAGTGAAGCGACAAACAGACTCGGATCGCACGAGGCAGCCGCATTGCGTGTACACCCCGAGGAAGGGGTCCGGAGTTGGGGATGGGGATGGGGATAGGACTCGTTCAATACGACGCGCCATACTGCTGTTCGTACAACGCATAGTCGTTCGTGTTCAGCGCCGAACCGCTGCTCACGTTCAATTGGTTGATCCAGTTGAAACCTACGCAAGACAAGTCAACCAGTGCCACTTCGGCCAAAGAAAGGCAGCAATCCTGGCTTGAACTCACCTGGCACAGTCGTCTCCTGCCAGACAGGATCCGACAAGAACTGCATCGAATCCAGAAGTTCCTGATCGACCGGCATCGGCGTATCCCGATAAAAGTCAGCCGCACCCAGTCCCAGACCGAGGTCTACCGCCGACGGTGACACCCCGCGCATGTTGCCTTCAAGAGGCATCAAGTGCTGCACGGGCGACGAGGTGTCAGACAAGGACGGTGACGACGCGGCCAGTGTGTGCGGGGAGTAGGTTGGCGACGAGGCTAATCCACTCGGATCCTTGCCCTTGCGTGAGCCAGGGCGCCTTGAGTGCTTGGTGTTGAGAGCGCGCGCGTCTGGGCTAATGTTCTGTGTGGCGAGCAGACCGCCTAGGAAGCGCGAGAATAGCTTCGGTCCATGTTTGTCGTCGATGACCACCTCTGGTGCACCAAGAAGGTCGACGGCTTCTTGGACGAGCGTGCGGATCTCCAGTCGACGTTCGTATGTAAAGAATTGTGCATACTTGGGCTTAAGAAGCTACGCAACCGGAAACGATGTGTTTTTAACGAGTCTGGCAGATAAGAAAGGATTATACCATACCTTGACAAGGAACGCGCCCGCGAACGTGACGAATACAAATTGGGCATCTGGCGCATGCCGGAGGAATATTTCTTGGAAAAGCATATTCAGTGGCCTTGTCACTCCTAGATTAGAACAGGCACTCACTCCTTTCCGGCGTGGGGAACAACCTACGAACGAAGGCATTTACGACATCTGAGGCGGCCTCTAAGCACTGGTAGGGAAATAGTAAACATGAGGCAGATGTCAGGAAGACAGCGTGCACTCACTCGCATGATGAACGTATTCTCGTCCAACTGACCCTCTTTCGCATGCTTCAGACCCGCCGACAACGCAACTAGACGCGAGTACGCGTAGATCATTCTGAGCAGTTCTGACCTGAATTCCCAGTTCTCCGTTTTCTCCTCTTTGAACTCATCCAGACGCACGAACCATCGTTCGCCGAGTTGCCTTAATGCATCATCCGTGTCGCTTGCAAGCTGAGCGATATTTAGGCTCTGGCGAATATTCAGGAACAGCATTCCGAAACTGCACACGGCACTCACCTTATCTAGCCCGATTGGGTGATTAGGGTCACCATAGACCCTTCCCACGAAATCGGAAATCAATCTCAGCTCCGCGTTGTACCCGCAGAGGTGGATATCAAAGCCTTTCATGTTGTACGGCGATGATCTCCACCAATCCTCGGAATGCACGGCAAAGTAATCCGTATTCGGAATGATGGGACGCTTGCCGTACTGAGTACCCGTTGAACGATCCAAGTTGAAGCAGCTCATCCAGATGCGTTGTCGGCTCAGGATAATGCGAGCGTTTTGTTCATTAAGGGGCTTGGTCGTGACCGGCCGGTTTAAGTTGATGTCTTGTGCGACCCTGAGGTGAAATCAAGAAACAGGTACTACATCAAAACTAGAGACCAGCCACATACCGGATGGCAACGCCAAGATAAACCCAGCTCCTTTCTTCGTCCCATCGCTTCGCTGGAACTGGGTATAATTGCATGAGCAGATATGCTGCGGTCATCTCTTCATTTTTAGTTCCGGATATGAGCGCAGTGCCAGCGGCGAGTTGGGCATATTGCATCAACTGCTGGTAGAGGTGTGGTCGTGGTTCGTAGAATCTAGAAGCGACACCACACACTTCGGTCTGGGTTAGTAATAGATCACGAGTTAAGTGGCAGCAGATCTCACTAATTGTAAAAAGGAATGGGCTCCGCATAGCCACATATTGAGGAGTGTGAAGAACAGGGTCTAAAAGGTTGGCCGATGGGTTCATGTTTTGGAAAAAGCTAAGAATAAGGAAGTGTGAACAAGAGCTCCGTCATCGATGTATGACAACTTACATGGTAAATAATTTGTCCACTTCCTTGGTCGAGACAATTCCACGGGCCAATATATGAGGCAATCGAATACCGGTAGTGGAGGGCCGGAAACGATTGGGATCGGGTCCTGGACCTGAAGAAGTTAGTCATATTCAGAGACGCCTGGCCAGTGGATGCATACTAGGTCTAAAGAAGTCAGCACTCGCAACACCGACAGCCTCTGATGACTCTGGTTCGACGCTTTTCTCTCTTGCACTGCTGATGGCGAGGGAAGCCATCAGTCCAAAGGGGGTATCGTCTCCGGGAAGCATCTTGAGCGACGTCGGATTGGCTACCTGCCTCCTGTTTGTGGAACTGGAGGGCGAGCCAGCATCCTTGTGCGGGTCATCTTCGGCGGTTGCATAACCAGACTCGTCGTCCGAATATTCTTCTATGGTTGCCCCTTCGTCGCTGGGATAGGTCTCGTCCGCGTCTGCTGGATCTCCCGCGGGGATCAAACCACCGAATTCCTTTATGGATATGCGTGCCTTGGAAATCCAGTTTTGCATTTCCGCATTTGGGACCACTGACTCGGAGTTTGATTCCAAGGGTGAATGTAGACTCGAGGAGGGGGAATGGGGGGAGTGGGTCCTAACAGGACCGCTCAAAGCTTCTACTTTGGCCATCAGTTCCTGTATTTGTTTAGCTTGCTCGCGAATTTGGTTGAGCAGATGCTCCCGTTTTCTAGCGAGCGCGAGGTCAGTTGTGTGGTAGGAGAAATAAAGGGAGCGAGCTTACGGGGGAACGCGACGCGGTTTGCGGCCAGGAATGACACATTCCTGTCCTGCACTCGTACAACGCTTGCAGGTGTCGCTGTCGATTCTGAATTCACAACGGACCTAGAACACAGACGTGAGAGAATGATACTACGGAGGGTTAGGAGAGACTTGCCTTCAGACTCTTGCACCGAGAGCATGCGCCTGAGCTGTAGGAGGGAAACAGTATGAGCTGACACTGCAGGGAGAGTAAAGGAAAGTTGACAGACTGTTTTGGACGACCAGGTTCTTGTTCCTGCAGGTCTGGTTGGTCTGGTTGGCCGTCATCATTATCATCGGCTGGCCTGGCCCTCTTGAGAGAATCCAGTGCTGCGCGCGGAAGATGAGGTGCAAAGTAGCGAGACTGCAACTCGGACGGTCGAGTGGGAAGCGAGAGAGGGGGAGCAAACTGCATAGGGCCAGTGGGGAGATAAGGGAGAGATGTCGAGTGGTTGGCCATGGGGTTAGGAGAGTGCTCGGGTGTATGCGTGGCCACAAATGGGCTGGGATGGTAACTGGCCTGTGTGGAGTCACGACCGTAGACTGGCGAGAGACGGGGCTGGGAAGAGGACGCGCCGTAGGTGGATGATGACGTATCGAGAGCCAGATTGGCATCGGCGTCGAAGGAGGAAGGCTGCATCTGAGGCTGCCTAACGAAGGTGGAGGAGGTGAAGGGCACCGAGGGGGATGTATGCGTGTGGTAGCTGAGGGACGGGTGTGGGACGGGTCGCTGCGGGGGAAAGGGTTTGGCGCTGGAGAGGGCGATGGGATCGAGGGTGTGCTGGTGTTCCTCTAGCTGCAAGGGGAATTGAGCATGGTCCCATCGCATATACTGAGCTTGTGTGGACATCCTGCGTCGTACGCGCCGTCGCGGTGGGACGGACGAGCTGGATCGGATTTGGTGGGAGGACACTTTTTATCAGCGAAACTCCCCAATTTTAGACTACGGACGCTACTCTCGCTACGGTCCGGCTGCTTTACCTATCCGCACCTCCTCTGTACGGCGTTTGTGAGGCTTTCGCTCGCATCGCCCCTCGTCGCTTGTCGGCACTCTTATCATCCTACGTGATCAGTGGCAATCATAACCCCACCACTTTGCCCTGCCGGTGGGGCCCAGAGTATCTTTGAGTCACCGATATGGATCATGACATACGAAAAACGTGTTCCGAACAGATCGCCGGTTCTCTAACCGCTTGTCATGTCCATGCAATTGGAACAATCCATGTAGATGGTGCTTGCCTACTGCCGGTCGAATCATGCCGGCGAAATGCTAGCCCGCGGGCACTACGTTGAACGCCCAACTACTAGTCAGTTTGATGAACTTTACACCATGCAGCAGCATGCAGTGCAACATTTCCGGTGCAGAGAGCGCGAATTCGGTTCTTTTCCACTCACCAGAACTGCCTATACCCATTTTCAGTCCTAGTCTCAAGTCGCTACCACTCTTCACCCAAGAGCCTGTCAGCCAAGTATCTATGCAGGTATTCCTGTCATGCCATCATTCGTCCCCGCACGTCATTCGGCATTCTGAATAGTAAGCTACACGAGGCAGAATCGATCTTCTTCTTACAATAGTTACCAAAATGGTGTATCTCCTTGTGCATTCCGACACTTCTCATGTCGTACCCGACACGGCATTCTACGTAGCGCTCCCGAAGATCTGGTATCGTCGACAGATGCTCGGTCCAATTTCGTCATACTGAGCCTTCGTATGGCACGAAGTATAGAACTCGGGCTGTTCGGCCGTCAGTCTTGCCAGCATTGGAAACAGAACAAAACAAGGAAAATATTTACCAATGAAGCCAGCAGTGACCCTCCGAACCACACCGCGTAACTACAAAAGAAAGGATTGTATGAGCCACATTTGAGCTGTCACGTCATGATGCTTACCGTTGACGTTTGTGCGAAATAACTTCGACTTCGACTCCGGAAGACTGAAATCCAAACTTTTAAGAGTGTCCTTGGGAATTTACCGCAATGATCCGAACCTTTTGGGTACTTCCACTCGAAATCACGCTTGCTTCCAACCGGCGATCAACCAATTGTTTAAGGTCCCGTTTCAGTCGCTGACCAAAATGCTGGAACATCGTGGAACCTCCTGATAACACGATGTTCTGTCCATGGGTTTAGGAAATGAATTCGACAATGCGAGCCCGTGCTTACCTTATACAAACCCCGGCGGACATCGATCGGAGACGCCTGGATCACATCGTCCACGATGTCGGGCAATGGTGTCAAAAAGTCAGACGAATAGATCTCTGGGTTGAAGAAAATTTCCGGAGCAAGGAAACGTTCATATCCGATATCAATGGAGTATTTCTGCGCAATACCTTTAATCAGCGGAACCGATGCACATGAGACCTGTCGAAACATGCCTTTCCGGTGACGCTGTGCTCGCCGTCGTACCTCTCGAAATATTTATAAGGCTCAGCATCATACTTTCTGAACTCCTTGACGATGTCTTGGCAAACGTAACTGTATTCCTCTTTCACCTTCGAAGCAATTCTCATCTGGTCTTCCGGAGCCACCCCCCTTTCCATCTCGCCGCGTTCTCGCAAAAGATTGAGCACGAACTGGGTAATGTCGCGACCGGCAATGGGAACATGCTTGATAGCACTCCCTATCACATAGCCTTCCGCGCAAGGAATTACATGAGTGACACCATCACCAGAGTCGATGACCGTGCCCGTCAACGTTCTGTCTGTGACTCGGTTGGAAGACCACGATGCTGCGAGCGCCAGCACTGCTTGCACTGCAATATAGAGACCTTTGATGTTGAACGACTCGAAAAATATCTCGGCCGTCTGCTCTCTGTTCTCGGGTGGATTGAGGGGGGGCTCTGTCTGATGTATCGAAATCAATTTCACGTATGGATCGCGATCCACGTATGACCGACCAGAAGAAAGTAATGATCCTCGGGTTCTGCGCGCAGGTACTTGAAGATCGTCTGCTCCCAGTAACGTTCCATCTGATCCCAGTTATCAATCATACCGTGCCGAATAGGGTAGTGCACGCCGTATCCAGGCGTCCGTGCGTTCGCGAGTGCTTCGTCGCCGATGAAGAAATCGAGGTCTTCGATGCCTCGCTTCGACGCAAGGTTGCCGGGTTTTGCTGGGGTCGGAGGACCGCCGCGTGTTGGCTGAGAAGCAGGCCCGCGCGTGGCTATCGCTGTCGGAAAGACGCTGCGTTGGGATAAGCCGGTGTCCCGACCGCAGCAAAAGAGACCTACAATGAAGGATCGGAGTTGCCCGCGAAACTGAGAGCGTGTTGTTAGCGTTGATGCCTGATGTTATGAGTTATGCTCGTACCCTATCTTTGAGAAACCGGTTCCATTATCGCAGATAATGGGAGCGAGTTGCGACATCGTTGTGTTACTAACTCGTGCTACGCCGCAATCTCTGGAAATCTGGAAACGGAAGTAGCTGCGATTGATTTTGTTTGGTTGAGTTTGACAAAAGCTTTGGTTCCTAATAGGTACAAATATCGGATCGGAATTTCCCTGAGCTCGTCCATTTATTGAACCTGCAGAGACTATGAAGACCACGCTTGTTCTTCAGACATAGTGCGCTCAGGTTGAAAACATCAAGTCTATTTTAAAAATTAGTACTATTATTGCATTTCTAGACCCGTTTCCGGAGTCCATGGCATAGGTTTTCCTGCCTTGGAGACTTTTTTTTATTGAACCAGACCCATCAGCGCATGACGTCACTACGAGTACCAATTCCCGTTTGATAGACGATGCCATTACATTTCTCGCAAGCCATGTGCCGCTGTTCAAGCTGAAATCGCCCCGTTTCCGGTCAAATTTCTTGCCCGAAGCAATCACCGACGTTCAACTTCAAACTTTAGCTGTCTCTTCCCGTCACCGCCAGAGCGATTTACTCATACTCTTCACAGGCTGAACGGGTACGTCCAAAAAAGATCTCGTGGACTTACCTGCAATGATTATTTTGTATAGGACACATCGGCCTTTTCGTCCTTTCAGCTGCTTCGCCATCCGAGACTCGATGGCTTCAACATCACTACTATTCTCGTTCGTTCCGAAGAGAAGCGTCGACGTCTCGCTTTAGGATATCAGCGTTAAGCTCGTAAGACGACTCATGAGCCTTGCATCCCAAACGGATGTCGTTACATGCATATGCACATGGCCTCTCCAACATCTCACCATCATAACCAAGCAGATTCAAACAACTTGACGGCTACGAAGGATATACTTAGTGAGTCAAAGCGATGCCGTCGTGAAACTGCAGTTGATTCATACCCGTCAGTTTCATCTTCTCTTCCCTTGTTTCACATCATCTGCTAATTATTCCATGTGATCATTGTTTTCGGACCTTTTCCAGGCCACAGTTCGCGGACAGCGCTCAAGGCGACTATGCGTCCAACAACACGTATTCGAACTGAGGTATCCACATGCTAGAGTCTTCGCCGTGCACTCACCCTCACAGAGAAGTCGACCTTGCTGGAAGCTGGCGAGGAAGGTGCGGTCCAGCATTTGTGGAAGATGAATTTCTAGGTCTATATGAATATTCATTCAGAATGCATCAAGACATGCATCATTTGCTCTGGTTTGGTCTACGGCACCGCCCGTACACGCCCCCGTTTGCCTTGAAATCCAGAATCCGCGTTCTCAAACCATTCCCGCTTTCATCAATGCGGGTATTGATCGGCACCAGAGTGGCATGGTGGGTTTGTACACATCGAGGATCTCGCATGTCTGTACATGCATAAGCTTGACGCTGCTATCAGCTCTTGTCGTCCTTTCGCGGGCCGAACGCATTGGTATGTATTTTGCGGAGATTGGAGACTGTAAATCTCCCAGGAGGTGGCGAAGGAACTCGGTGCTTGAGGTTGTAGTGGGTGCCGTCCTACACCCTCTGGCATCCGCCGAAGCAGAGACGCAGAAGACCTCATTCAACGTCCGCCGATCGGCTCCGGGCTAAAGTGGCTCTCGACGTAAATGATGGGCGCTAATGTTAGTATCAGGGGAGAACGCGCGAGGTCGATTGGACGGAAGCTAATGCATGACAAGCAAGCAATCCTTGATGGACAGAACATTGGCGAAGTGAAGGCGCTGATGTCGGGTTCAAAGGAAGCATAATATCTTTAGCCGAATAATATTTTTGGTGACTCCAATTCCCAAGGGAGTGTGTATTTTGTCTACTATCTTCCAGAGGATCATTCGCCAAGACTACGCAACAATGTGTGTTGTCTCCTGAACTTGGTAACGAATCCGCATTAACCGAGTGCGGTTACCATGTCATGCTTATGTAATTAATATTTTCCGCGCCCAATAAGTATAAGCTTATCAACGTGTTGCTGACCCCCCCACCGCCCATGCTTTCACGTACCAGTCCATAACAGCCTTAGCCAATTCCGTTGTCGCTCTTTATAGCCCACGCTCCTTCCTTTCAGCATTCCAACTTGACTCTATGGCGCCACATATCCTTCCCCGTCAAGAGTCTTCCACTATCAGTAATAGCCTCGCAGGCGGCCTTATCGCCGGCTTTGTCGTCTTGATTGTAGCGCTATGTTTTATATGTCACTTTTGCCTTCGACGGCCCAAAACAACAAACCAAGTAGGAGCCGAGCAGCAGGGAGGGATGAGCCGGCCAGTGATGATAGAGGTGGACGCTGCAACTAAGCAGTAAGGAGTCGAATATGCTCACCTCCCTGCATGCTGATTGTCTGTTTTCAAGAACTGTGTCACCTCCATCTCCCTTTAGTCGACAAAGGCTTAGGGCGTCTATCATTATGCCTGTAAAGACGATCGCTCGCAAGCCGCCGACTCCGCCCGGAAAGACGGCCTTCCCACTTCATCCTTCTCCTCCTCAGTCTCAACCTCCCAGCCCTTCTTCCCCTTTATCTTCCCAAAAACGACCACTGTCCAAAATCTCCCTTAATCCCCGTCCCCGATCCATGTCGCTTCTCAACCCAGCTTGTTCCCGACAGAGCAGGGCCTCGGCCGGACTATCTGTGTACGCTCCATCCATATCCTCTTCGAAACAGAATTCTCGTCCATCGTCCTTCCGCTCCGCATCTCCTACGAACGTGGCAAGACCCGTACGTCAGGCCTTCGAGCCTTCCCTCCCGGATGAGCTGGCACTCCGTCGGGGCGAGTACATCACGGTGATTCAATCTTTCGACGATGGATGGTTCCTCGTCGCTCGCGATGCTCCATCCCCTTCCCGCGCCTCCCGAATTTCCTCGTGGACAAAGAAGGGGAAGGAAAAGGAAAAGGAGGCGAGCAAGACCGACGGCGAGGACGTCGACATCGGGCTGGTCCCCGCGTGGGTATTCGTGAAGCCGTTGAAAGGCGTGACAGTGACCCGGCCTATGCGGAGTTCAAGCCTCAATGCACTCAGCCTCGATCATCAGGGGCTGAGTGATGGGAGGGACAACATCATTTCATGGTCATTATTTTCATGATGGCAATGATGACGACGGGGAATAATGCGTTTCACCGCCCTCGTCTCACGCGCTCTTCTTTTTTTTTCTTTTTTCTTTTGCGAATACCCAACGTTGGCCGTGATCTGGATTCCCAAGGTCCCCGCATCGGGCTGTGCACACTCAGCATCTGGCCTGAGTTGGTTTTGCTTCCTCCCATCTCCATCCCACCACGCTTGGGGCGCGCGGGCGCAAATAGACTCCCGTGGTGTTGGAAGGATTACGACTGTAACCATGTCTTTCCGTTTCTCTTTGCCGCTGGTGTACAGTACCTTATTGTTTCGGATATGTGACGGATATTTTGCCGCAACCCCCCCATCTGCTGTCAGTGATCGCATGTCATCACGCCACGTTACGCCATCGCGAACTCGGATTACCTTGATTTTCGAAGGGACAAGGCCAAGGGACATATCAGGTTGGGACGGAAGAACAAAGGGCCGGGAAGTTCTGTCACCGCTTGAAGCTAACAGTATCTTGAGATCTACACGGATTTCCCAAATCAGCGGCATGTATCAGTCGACTCACGGCGATCGCCGCTGCATTGCACCACGTGGCCTCAGCAAGCAGTTCAGACTTCTCTCTGGTGGGCTGTGTGCCTTATCTGTCATTTGGCCCGCTGAAGATAGGACCTGTGTCGCTTCCATTTCAGGTGAGTAAATGAGCTATCTTCTAGAAGCATGTTTCAGAAGCCATGTGAAAGTTTGAGGGTAAAGATGAGAGGCGTTGTCAACGAGATGCTCAGCGGTTAAGCTCAAAATCTCGGATGGTACCACGGAACTGCAAACAAAAATCCCACGTATCAGTCTCCGGGTCAACCGCCGCATGGGGTTAACTACAGTAAATAGTAAGGTAGGTGATAATACAGTACTGTACAAACGACTCCGCTGTGCTGTGACAAACTGCATCAGGAAAACACCTCCGAATTCTCTGTGGAACTTTGGATAGGGCCTCCAGGGGACCACCAAACACCATGAATCTAAAATGATTTGTGGACCTGATTGCCGTAACATCGTATTATCTGAGCACTAGTGTCATATCAACTGTCACATTTGCTGCCGTCGCCATGTCTATCAGATCAGGCCGCCAAGACGGACAACCCCGCATCCATGCAGCAACTCGCCTTATGTGCATCGGTTAGAGCCTTTATGTCTATCAGTTTGACATTAGGGAGGGCATCACTCGAACTTTTTTTTGCTTTTTTAATGTACCATATGTATATAAGTATAAGCATTATCCAGATGTTCATGAATGAAGAAGCCAGGCCACAAGGTGTCAACCGAGGGAAGGCGTATTCTGTCATTCTCTCCCATATGATGATATAATGACACGAACATGCGAGAATGCCATTTGGTCCTCATTCATCCCGGGTCGGCAGGCACGACTGACGCAAATAACAGAGGCCCAGACGACGATCGGCGGTGCCTGCAGCCTCTCGCAAGTTCTAACTTCTAGTAGAAGCTCGAGGATCACAGATCGACAGACGCTCCCTTCAGTGCGGATCGGTCAACGAATGGGTGATGATGGTCTATCAGTGGGTAAGCCTTCGATCTCAACCTCCGAAAGTCGAAGAAGTGGAGGGGCAGTGACAGCACACACATGCGCCTCAAGTTGCAGTGTTCTTGTTCGCGAAGGCATATGCGGACTATCGAATACCTTTGCCCAATGCGGGACGGGGTTCCGAGATCAAACGAATATTGTTGTGCAAGGCTGCGCCCGGGAACAATCTTTTCAAAGACGCGGCGAACTCGCCTCGTTCTTCGTTTCTTCCTCCTTCCATTCTACATTCATTTCAGCTTTCAGCAGTTTCAGTTCAAATTCAATATTAAATTTATTAACTTTTCTAATTTATATTTTGGTTTTTTTAATTATAAAATAGAAAAATAAGCCTGTTGAAATAAGGTTAATGTACTCTCTTGACTGGACGAATCCTCTTTTACCTTATTATTCATAATTGGACCACCGGTTTACCAGGGCAACAGACCTGAAATCATTTATTTAAAGGGGTGTTTGTGACAAATGGGCGGCGTTGAACAGGCACGTATAGTCTCGTTGGGCACCTCAGACTCAGACCAGACAACAAAAGAAATAGCTCTGCAGTGTCAATCAGAGAGACTGCCCGAAAATAGTGATTCCCTGGAGGAGCTCAGTTGAGTCTCGTTCTCTCACTCGCCACACAGACGGTAGCGGTACGATCGACAAGTAATAAACAGCCGAGACAAAGGTCTCTGCGATTTCCAGAGAACATCATACAATCACTACAATAGCGATCATCGTTCAGACGCAATGGAGGCAACAGTTACCAAGGAGACGACGACCGCATCCCCCACAGATAAATCACACTAGATTACAGAGCGGAGTGGTGATTTGGATCTTATTAGCTGGGTCTCCTTTTAACAATCTGTTCCCAACTTCAGAAATGTCTCCTGTGTTCATCAATGACATTGATATCCGATAGAAGTTTCCACGTAATTATCAGCTCGCAAAACGCAAAAGACAAAACGACAGACTAAGAGGTGGTGGCAACCCGTTCAGATAAGTTTATGTGTTCTTGGGAAAAACAACATCCATACCTTACATCGCTTCCACACAAATAAACCGATTACAGATCATATGGATGAACTCTCCTGATACATCTGGGCTGTGGTCGAATCCAGTCGTACGGGCCAGGCTGGAAAGCGGTCCACATGTCTTCAGCAAGGCTCTCCAACATCATAGTTTGTAAATCGGAACTGGTCACTCTCCCTGGATCTGGACGCAGCGGAGTGTCGGGATCAGGGGGGAAGGGTGGCTTGGGGCCTCCGCTAACAGGGAAACCAATAGGCCACGTAGGCAGCCAACACATCTCCTGTGCATCCATACAAATATTGATGTGAATCACTATACATCATCCAGATCATCGTGCAAATAGAACGGACCTCGGGTATACAACCAGGATCACACTTCACCCACATGCTCCAGTCGAGCCACGCCATCAACCGGTCCAATTCCTCTTCCCAAGTATTCCAAAGGTGCTTCACCTCATCTATGTCCGGAGATTCCTTCGTATTCAGCGATGGGTCGAGACCCGCGTAGACGCCAGCCGCCCACATCTGCGTTACGACACGGCAAATCTCTCGAGTGGTCCCCTGCATGGCCTGAAGGAGCAAAATTTCCGAATCTGTCATTGAATCTAACTCGGACATCATAGGGCGTGTGTGTATCGTCGCACAGGCCTTGAATACTGGAATCGACCACTGTAGGTCAACCTCATCTGATGAATTGGTTGGTGTGGCCGTCAGAAAGATGTAGGGTGTCAACATGATTCTGAGTTGAATTTGAGCTTTGACAGCGATGTCGATGATTGCGTCCGGGTGCGTCGTCGAAGAGTTCAGGAGATGACGGGTGAATTCAAGCCGTTGAGCATATCGGTCGACTATGACCCGAATGAGAGCCCGCCAGTCTATTCCGCTAGAAAGACCCGGAGATTTGCTCAAAGTGGCTTCCAGCCTCAACTTTACGGCCAATAGGTCCTCACTAGATATATTTTTCACGCGATGGTCCCATCTTTCCTGACCGGCTCGAATATCGACCAGTGAAGGTGCAAGTTGGGTGTCATAGAACGAGATCAGCCCAGTCATGTCCAACTGAAAGCGTGTGTCTCCTTGGAAGTGATTGTACCAAGATCCGGCGTTCATGGCTTCAAAGACAACGGGTGACACTGTTCGAGCCATCCTCAGTTGTCTATTGGTCAATAAAAGCAAAAACCTACTTTCATCATAAAGATCTGCAGCTGCCAAATGTGAGGCTGACACGACGGTGATACCAGATGTAAAGTTGCAAAGCATGACCTCACTAAAGATGTTCAAGGAGAGCCCAGCTACGGTCAGAATGGTTACTCACAAATCCATTTCCATCCTGTGCGGGTTCAGCAAGCGAAGGAGTTACACAAGCGGGGATATACCTTAAAAAGCCATCCACACCGAAGGTCTTTCCCCAATCACAAAGCTCAGAAATCCTTTGTAATTCGTCTTCCGCGATACCACCGCTGCTCGGTTCACCCCACACCAGAAGGTCTTGCACATCCATCGGACCATACGGCATCTTAGCGGCACTGCTACCATCGAAGTATACGATTTTGAGGGGTCTAGTGGCCGCGAGCGTGAGTTGCCAGCATCCTTGTGGGACATCCATTGGAGCGTTCTGGCAGAACAGATATGAATACTCGGGATTTGTAGCCACCCATTCTGGACCAGGTGGTAGCTCATTACTGCTTGCCCCATGGTAGAGTAGTGTTCCCTTCGGAATGGTTCCCGGTACGATGTTGTGACCTAGAAGCGAATATTTGCTCAGAGGAAAACCATTGGGAGATGATAATGGTAATTACTTACCATTTCTCATGCGTGTGTTGGGCCATTGTTGAAGCAGGGAGTAAACGGTATCAAAAACGAGATGATCGGTCGCGTTAGGGTTCGGGGGTGTGCTCAGGCTCCATTCTGCGAGGTCATCCGGTCTGAGAGTGGCTGTGAGTGGTATCTGTACGCCCAACGCGGGGACGAGAAGTGCCACGAACAGGCCGAAAAGAGCTGGGAGCAACATTGCGGGAAACAAGGAGAATACAAGAGTGCGCGTGGTATTAAGGCGCGTTGGTACTTGAATAGGTCCCTATTCGGAGGGAACGTGGAAAGCTGAATGCAGGATTACATAAAGGGGACAGCAATGGTGCGCAAAGATAAGAGGTGAGGGCGACTCGGAAGAGATAAGTTAGCGTGAAATTAGTATACTTAATGGCGGCGGCGGCGGCTTAGCGAGGAGGGAAGGTGAGAGCATAAAGTGAGGATCTACCATTCGATTAGCACACTGCGAGAACAAGGCGTATACAAGAGGAGTGTCATGAAGTATCTACAGATAAGGAAAACGACGGAAAAGGAAATCATGAGAATAAGCGAGGAGTGGAGGAATCAGGCTTCCCTACGGCTTCTATGCTTTCAGCGCTTGTGTTAGGGGAAAGGTAGCGAAGGCGAAGGCAATGGATGGGCCGGGGAGGGCCCACTGTCACGTCTCGATCGAAGAAAGTGTACATTGTACAGTGTACGAATAGTATATTGAGGTGCTACTATTAGTACATGGAAGCTGATGTCTTTTCCGGGGGGAGACGGTGCCAGACGATGCCAAGACGATGCCTGAACAGTGCCTAACAATGAACCATGACTGCAAGAACGACACGACGGCGAGGCAACGCTACGACCTCTGCTGACTAAGCTTCAGAAGCGTCCGCGACTTCGCTCTGGCTCCCTCTGCCTGCACTGCCACATCGGCCGACCCCGTCGCGAGCTGTGAGGGCAGTGGGCAGCGAACAGCAGCACTCGAAGGACAGGCTTGAGTGAACCAACATCGGACGAAGCTTGAGGCCGAGGGGGGGAAAGGGAGTGGTGAGCGACATTAGCAAATCCCAAAAGAGCTGTGCAGTGCTGTACAGCATGTCACAGCGGTCACAAGAGTACAGAAAGGTCCCGGGTTGTGCAAGGTCAACACAGCACATTTACAGGACCACAGGCTGTTGAATTTAGTAATTCTGCACAGCTTGCTCCTGCTGTATGGCAATGCCAGAACACCACAGTGTGATGGAGTGTGTACAGGTGCCTCTTTTTTTCTTATTTCCCATTTACAGTAGTCCACCGATTGTGAGCTAGACTCCCCAGTCTAGTTCGCTTGGTTACAAGTGTAAAACCTCTAGTGTGCTGTCTAAGTGCCTAGCAACATACCCTTGCAGGAGAATAGATGACTATCTGAGTTATCACCTTTATCTTCGGGTCTCGACATTATCTTATTGATTGATTGTCATTGTCATTCCATTGACAGCCTCCCCTTTTCATTGCACAACCCTATTCTAGGGTTATCTCAATAGCATTCGCTTCAACCATCCTTTTTAGATATGAAGAACACTGGTGATGTCTGTGGTGACTTTGAAGGTGTTGGCAACGACCAAAACTATACAGTTAAGGCACTAAGTCACCACCAAAGGCAAGAACTCAAGAGGGAGGGACTATTTCAGGTCTGGGAATCAACCAGAACAGACTGGAGTGTCTGGCTGGTACTG
>JBBPME010000472.1:1031-16158 GCA_038090155.1 Rossbeevera pachydermis
TTGGTTCTGTTGTATGGTGCGATATGAAGAGGTTGTCGACTGCTGTTAAAGTTTGCAGTTGCACCTAGTAAAGATTTTTTAGTGATGCTGCCCATCTTGGACTCTCTGAGCTGCATACCTGGTACGATTCCTCAGTGAACGTGTCGACGAATGTACTCAGGAGTTCGTCTGCGTTATCAATTTTCTCTGCGTATTCTCCTATGATCCATATCAACGATGCTTTTGCCTCCGGCTCATCCAGTTCCTCGAGATTAGCACATAATGTGGGTATGACGCCTTCGTAAGTGCAAGGATACTTTCGGAAGATGTCCTGTTCATTCTCGTTAGAAACATCGCAGCCGATCCACATAATCTACGCAAACCTTCATCACCACCACAGCTTCTTGGACCACGTAGCTCACGCGGGTGCCGATGAGATCCAACAACACATTAACACATCGTTCTGCAGAGCTCTCTATGCTGATGGCGGTCTGTCCTATTGCTTTGATGCTCTTCCGTACGAAATCAACGTCGACTTCAGAAGCATACCTGTTAACACAGAGTTCAGCCTTTGAAAAGTGAGAGCATAAAAGCCAACAGACTCTTTTAGTTCGCTCAAGAGCGCATCAACATTGTTGTCGTTCGCCAACCGCACCATGATTTCTAGCTTCTCGATCTTGACGTATAGTGGATCATTATATTTGCAGAAGAAGACTCTCATCTCGTTGGAGAGCAAATCGGGCTGCTTTTGGAGAAGTAGGTTGACATTGCGCAATGCTACCCACTGGACCTCTGGGGGCGATGACAAGAGGGTGACTAATGGAGGTGCCATCTTGCGGACCAGCTGCCTTGAGAGCTCGTCGCGCCGTATGCTACGCATGTGTATCATGATCACCTAAGAAGACATACATTAAAAATAGCGAATGTGATTGTAATGAACGCACTTTGACCGCCGCGAGTACAACACTTCCATTGGCGTGCTGGAACTGAGGGACGACGCGTTCACAAATGTGTTCGCTTTCTTTGTCATCTTGGGCATTGTAACGTGAGAGGGCGTTTAGGATTGCAACGCGACCCCACTCTGAACACTCGTTTAGTGCGATAAGTAACTTGTTCAGGATTGTCGACGTGATATTAAAAATGGCTGGATCAGAGGGTGGGGGTGAGGGTTGATTTGAGGTGGCGATCGTATGGATATCCGACAAGGCTACGACCGTGTTCGCGACCACCTGCACAGCGTTCAACAGAGATCCATTGTCGCATGAACGAAACAGACCATAGGATTACTGTCTGCAATCATTTCGTGGAGCTTTTCAAGGAATCCGTTGTCGATGACCAACTCGGGTTTGAGGTCATACAGTTTGGCGACACAAAGTGCGGCTGTCTTGCGAACGTAGGGGTTCTCGTCCTTGAGAGCACGCTGTAATGGATCACAGAGATAGTCGATGATCTTCTCTGCCCGCAAACAGCCCATGGTTCGAATAGCGAGAGCGCGAACGAGAGGGTTTGGGTCTTCAGAATCTTTGACGAACGTGTTCACGGCTAATATGACGAGCTCGGGCTGAGTCTTTGCATAGTTCATGAGATACAGATACACAAGTTTTTTCTGCTCGAGGTCTTCTGTCTGCATGTTTTTGAGGACATCGGGAAAGAGACCGGACACGTCTGTGCGGAACCTTGCAGTCTTGTGGGGATATCGAGCGTAGATTAGCGCACCTTTACCGACGGTCATGGATGCAATGACTCTCTTGATGGCATCCTTGCGTTTATCGCGGTACTCGCTGTTGAGATCTACACTGAGCTCATAATTTTCGCCCTTGCGCGGTGCTCGTATGCTCATGGACGTGGAGATGCTTGTGGTTTACGTTTGAAGACTGGGTCGGTATCGACGTTCGGTAAACAAGCGGCGGTGCATCATTAGTCCTAGTCCTAGTCCTAGCTTGTCAAAGATGCTCACAAATCTATCGATCGTGAGCGCTGGCTGCGTGCGAGTGCTCACGACTATATATCGCAGTTACGAAATTGATTCCTTTTTTTCTTTCTCTTCCACGGCCAACATGAGGTCGTTTCACAGAGGGCCTAGTCTCCGTCAGTTCATCATCTCTTATGCCCCAGATTGGTGAGTGATCATCGGATGCACACGTTTCATTCGCTCATTTCTGGTAGGATCGTCACCTTGACGTTGTGGTATGCAGCAGTATCACTCAAAGTTTGCAGACTATGGCGCTAACGAGGTCCGCAGGTGGCTCTCATCCTTCCTTGGCTCACAGATACCTGGGTTCAGGAGGCAGTTCTCGCTTACGGATACCTCGTGAGTCTCTCCCTCATTTGAATTCCTCGTGTCTGATATCTGCTGGTACAGTCTGCGTTACCCGTGAGTTGGATTTACGAAGTTAACATCTTGCGTTGACCTGAACCTTGTTTCCTTCTAGCTATGCTGTCAATCAGCGCGTTAGCGTACGTATTACCATTGCTCCCGTACATTCATTTCATCAAGTTATCGCAGTCGAACGCTCTCTGGTTCCTCGGTGCCACACTGCCCATGGGTGTGCAGGCTGTGATCAATCTGTCGTTCATCCGTTCATGGTGGGATCTGCACCACAGCACTCTCGGTTGTGTGTCTCTTCTTATTACACTTGTCATCATTACCATTACCGATGTTACCCCCTATTTAGTGTGGCTGTCGATCATCATCACCAACTCCATCACACAACTCGTCAAGGTCACAGTCGCTCGTCCTCGTCCTGGTGAGCTCCCGGCAGGTTGTTCGTTGAGACTTGTGTCCTAATTCGAACCATCACAGACATCATATCGCGCTGCCAGCCATTGGTAGGCTCTGAGGATCCCCCGTGGGGCTTGTCGACTGCCGATATCTGCACCCAGACGTCCTTGCACATTCTCGAGGACGGCTGGCGGAGCTTCCCAAGTGGTCATTCTAGTCGTACGTCCGAATGCATTATTTCCCACCACCTACGCTGAAACGGAACATCTCAAAGTGGCCTTTGCTGGACTGGGATTCCTAACATTCTACTTGGTTGGCAAGCTTCATTTGTTTGATACCCGAGGATACGCTGTGAGTAGCTCCCTGGCCTTGGCGAGTATCGGAGAGCTAACTGCTTTTTACCCGCATGCAGTGGAAGGTATGGCTGACTTTAGTACCCCTTGGAATCGCCTCATGGGTAGCAATCTCGCGTACGATGGACTACCGACGTGCGTCCCACAACATGTCCCGTCCCCTGTTTGATTCTGATTCCAAAATCAATATGTTAGATCACTGGCAAGACGTGCTCGCAGGATCTTCACTCGGTCTTGGTGTCGCCTACTTTTGTTACAGGCAATACTACCCTCGGCTTACTTCCAAGACATGTGATATACCACTTGCGACGCGCTTTGAGGCAGGCACCGACGTGGTGGACGACGAAACTAGCCCGCCAGAGGAGGGAAATGTCATTGACGATGAAGAAAGCGTCGGGTTAATCAGCGGTAGCAGGAAACCCCAAACCCTCCCTGAACATGCGAGCTAACTAAAGTAGGTCTACCTGTCCCTACATTGTCCTCGTATAGATCACCGCACAAAGTGGTAAAACAACATAAGTATCTCATAAAAAGTTTAACTTGATGTCCCAGTCAACGAGCGGGACCATGGACTGAACAGCCGTCCGATGCCTAGAATCACTCGGTTTTCGCCAAGCGCTTGGAATAAATCATGTCGGTGAACGGACTGCTGGGCGTCAACGGTTGACACGGGTGAGGGAACACGGACTACATACCCCTCGAAGCGCAAGGCAAACCAGTACATCATACACACGTACAACGTGACCAGCAGACCGGCAGGACGTTCATACCTCCAGAATTTTGAGATCCAGAAGTAAACAAAGTCATGGAAGGGCCTGACTTACCAAAGGGCAGTCGCTGCGAAACACAACGCGCTTCCGACATACATGGGGTTATTCAGAATATTAAACGGAAACCCTTCTACGCGATCGTCCATCAAGATCCCAAAGTAGTCGCCGAGGAATGTGCCGGTGACCCCCAATGTATAGGTGGAGGCGATAATGAGGAGTTGGCCGATCCCAAAGGTGAGGATAGGGATGACGGTCGCGTAGGGCTCTGGAAACAGCGGTACGTGAGGCTGGTCACTCAGTGCACGCTTGTAACTATGTCAACGTCGTGAAAAGGGTGAGAGACTTGAAGATGGGGACAGATAAGAAAGAGAAAGCGTACAGGTAGTCTCTCAAAAATCCAAACGAAATAATTAACACGGCCAAAAAGTAGCAGCCATACCGTGCGTGTCCACCAAAAGCGCGAGTGATGGTCTTGCTCCTATATTCTGCAAGGGCCCCTTGCAAGTGAGCGGTGGCCCGGAAGTCCTTTTTTTTTTACTTACCATTGCGGGCGACGATGTTCCATGCAGCTGGGTTGAATGCGATGGAGAGCAGGGAGAAGTACAATGACGTCGCTGATATGTCTATGATGGCTTTCATGTTAGGCTCGATGGGGATAAAGAGCAATATCAATCAAAAAGGGTAACATCATGCTTACGTGATTCTCAGATCGATCTCTGCGAATTGCTGTCATTGGCTACTACTTTGGGGGCCGCACAACCGCCTCGTGCGGGACGTCGGCCCATTTTTTGAGTCCGACCCAGACCTTGTCGACAAAGTTTGGGGTCAAGAAGTTGGCCTGTGACCGTTGCAACCGAAGTGATCAGATCTCATACTGACTATGCCAAATCGAGACGTAGGCCTCTGAATCTTGCACGAGTGAGACAGATCAAGTTGGCGAACGCAAACTGCAGGGGAGAGGATGCCGATGATCTGCGGCGCCAATCAGCCAACGTGTGTACATCTTGTTGCTGGTCTATTTCCATCCCAACCATCGCTACTTTGGTTTTCGCGGTGAGTCCTGCTGACTTCCCAGGGCAGGCTACTGAAACCTTAGATCAACCAACCATCACGAGGTCCCCAGATTTAGGTGATGGTCTAGAGCAATCTTTTTGCACGCCGCAGCCCCCTACCCCATCACTCGAGTGACAGCCTTCTTTCGGCTACTTTCGCAGCATCATCCTGCACTTTGAACTCGACCTGCGTCATGGACTTTGGGCTCAAGGATGTCCACGTTTTGGTCACAGGTACGGTGCTGCCGACATTTCCTCTTTTGTAGATCTGATCGGTCCAATAGGTGCCAGTGGAGGAATCGGCCTTGAGACCGCCAAGATTTACTGTTGTAAGCCCGCTCCCACTTGCATTCAACCGATGCGCTCTGAGAAACCCGATCCATAGCGCTTGGTGCAGAGGTGACAGCCCACTACAATACCCAATACGAGCCCTTGGGAAGCCTTTCAAAAACTTACTCCAATATCCAAGCAGTTCAAGCCGATCTCTCTGATGAGACATCCGTCACAAATATGTTCACCGCCATCGAACACGCGGGTCCCGTACAGGTCCTCATCATCAACCATGGAATTTGGACAAGGGGGGATGTTCCTGTGGCAGACATGACCCTCCAACGGTGGAATCACACTATCTCAACCAACCTTACTTCCTCCTTCTTGGTCTGTCGTGAATATCTGAAACGACTGAGAGCCGCAACTCCGGAAGCAAAGGAAAAGGCGGCGATAGTGATGATCGGGAGTACGGCTGGTAAATACGGCGAAGCAGGACATGCTGATTATGCCGTCACGAAGAGCGGTGAGTGCCTGATAGTCTATATCATACCGAGCCCGTCTCGCATCGTTGAGTATTTTCTACCAGCGATGATGGGTGGTTTCACCATGACTCTGAAGAACGAGATCGTCAAGATCGCGCCAAAAGGCAGGGTGAACACGGTTGCGCCGGGTTGGGTGAGAACGGCGATGGCAGAGAGGGCCCTAGCTGATCCAGACGTTGTTTACCGCGCGCTCGCTACGTGAGTTCACTCCACACTCAGACAATAATACAGATCCTCATGCACCAATCTTGCAGGACTCCTCTTAAAAAGGTCGCAACACCCTTGGACATTGCCCATCAAATCGTGGTTTTGTCATCGTCTACAGTGTCTGGTCATATAACTGGTCAGGTAGTGATGGTCGAGGGTGGGATGGAAGGAAGACTGCTAAACCTGCAAGAAGATCTCTAGCATAGTTTTCCTGTGTTCTTGCGCTTTTTGATTTGTATTTGTACGACAACGGAATGGGAGACCCCAGGATGGGGTTAGAGTTTTCATGGCCGAATCAGGCTGATTTGGGCAAAGTGGCGGAGCCTGCGAAACGTATTCTCGATCTTGTCTGGCACCCAACCCATTGACATTTTGTACCATTTCCTCTTGTAGTGTATACCAGCCATGGTGAGTCTTTCCATTTTCGCAACATCAGGCTAACACCAACGACTCTGGCGTCAGTCCACCAACTGCAGACGACGCCTTATCCGCGACTTTAAACGGCTGTCGAGCGACCCGCCTAGTGGCGTCTCAGGGAGTCCATGTCCTGATAACATCATGGTGTGGAACGCCGTGATATTCGGTCCAGGTCCGTTTCTGTGTTTCTCGAATCATCGCTTACAATGACATGGTCACTCGCTGCCCTCTCTTTGTTATCCTACCTCGCCGACACCAAACTACGGAACCCCCGGCCACCAACAACCGGAGTAGTCGATACGCCCTTTGAGGACGGCACGTTCAAGCTCCTCCTCACCTTCGACGAATCCTACCCAAACAAACCTCCAACGGTCAGGTTCCTCTCACGCATGTTTCACCCGAACGTGTATGCCAATGGGGAGCTCTGCCTCGACATTCTACAAAACCGGTGGTCACCGACGTACGACGTCGCGGCGATCCTGACATCGATTCAGAGCCTGTTGCACGACCCGAACCCGAACAGCCCTGCGAACGCGGAGGCGGCACAGCTGTATCGGGAGAACATGAAGGAGTATGTTAGGAGGGTGAAGGCGACTGTGGAGGACAGCTGGCTGGATCCAGAGGAGCGGCAGGCGATGCAGGTCGACGGGGAGGAGGGGGGCGCGGCTTAACGATAGTCGGAGGAAGAGGGATCGACCACTCTCCCCTTTGTGCTCTTGGGAGATGCTGAGATGGACACGGTACTAAACCATTCTTTTTCTTTTTAATATTCCTTCCCTCATTTCTTTCTCTTTCTCTTTTCCTTGAATACTGTAGAATGGTGGGGTGGTCGCTGCGGGCATAAGGTCAGATACATTAGTAGCTTATTTATATGAGATCCAAGTCAGAGGAGTCTTTTTATGTTCCTATCCTACCATACTGACCGTTGTGATCGTATCCAAAATCCGTCTTGTTGTTGGGAACATCTGCCAATCTCTTTGCTGCCTGATGATAGAATACTCGGCTTATATGAGTCCTTTAAATCATTTGTCTGTGTCTATCAGATGAGGTTCTGAAATGGACGAAGTAAATATACAAGGTGACCAGTATACAAGAACGAAACTAAACACGGTCTTGGCAATGTATACCGTGATGTTAAGCGCCAATATGCACATAAAGAATACGCTGATCAAGTGGAACACTACCGGCCAATGAACTCATCGTCTTCTGGAGCGCCAACGCTGCTCGAGTGTGATCCAGATGACCAGATCCATCCAACATATACTGATAGAGGTAGGTGAACTGCGGGCGTCCCAAATCGCATCCCATAATGCGTTCAATTGTAAACGGACCATCGTGGAGGACAAACGCAGATTCAAACGGGTTTTCCTCGTTTGGGACACCGTGACAAGCAAAGTGCCATATACATATACGACCGGGGAGATTGTTGGAACAATGTGTACGTAAAAGGGTCCAAGTCCCCATTCGACCAATGTCAAGCGTTCGGAAGCGCAGTGTGTGTGGGATTGCAAATTGACCCCTGGCCAGGGCTATCTGACGTGCTGCGAACTGCGGAATCTTTCTTTAGTGCGTGTGGTCAATGATTAATGATTGTGCATGTTCCTGACTATACTTGGCTCCAGCATGAGCTCGCTGCAGGCCATCTATAATCTATATTCACGCACGCCATGTTACATCCTGGGAGACAATACAATCCTAATAATAACCTGGAAAAACAGGTGGTCCCTGAAAGCAAGCCTGTAGTCGTACAACGAGTTGAACAAATAAAGTGTGGGTGATCGTACTATTACTGATGCGCCGTGTGCTCCTCGTACCCTGAATAAGATTGTGTGGTCGCGTGTACAGCATGACGGATTCACGAAGCAAAATGAGGCTAGCAATTTGGAAAAGAGACCGACGAAAACATGGGGTAGCCTGAGAAGGACCAAGACATTGCTGTTTCACTGAGGTGGGAAAGGAATAACGATGTGCAAACATTCGCGTTTGGTTTCACGAGTGCTGGGAACGGCTCCTGCTAGCAAAGTAGGGCAACGATAGCACCGGCCACGACCCCAACGACAGCGTTGGCTTGCACGTCCCTCCACCCGTGTGCCCCGCTCGTGCTCGACGTGGGGGATGGGGAGATGGTCGAGGTGAGGGTGGTGAAGGACCCGCTGAGGGATGTGCTCGCAGACGATGTGGGGATCGAGAGGGGCGTGACGGGACTAGTCTCGGACGTGATGAGCGAGGATGGGGAGGGAAGGAAGGACGAGCTTGTGCCAGTGGTATCGAAACTGATCCGACTGAGCGGGAGGCTCGTGCTGTAGGTAGGGTTAGTGGGGGGATCATAGATTTTGCTATGTACTCACCCGGGTATACCGCTCGGAGTGAGTACTGGACTGTTGGGAGACGCGGAGACGCGAACGACCACGAAAGCCGCTAGAACTGTTGCTATACTCGCTATTTTCATGGAGTGGGTTACGACGATGGTTGGGAAGTGGCCGTCGTAGTTTTATATGAACTCGGCGTGTAACTTGACTACTGCGGAATCATAAATTAAGCAACACGTTTGGGTAGATCGTCCATGTTCTTATTTTGATCCTGCCATAAATAGCCTATCAGGTGACCGGTAATCTAATCTCTACCATTACAACTCCATGCATCTAGTCTGGTTTATAGCCCGTTGTTGTCATCCGCAGTCGACTAGTCCTGACCGCGCGACTCAAGCGTCAGATAACATCATTTCAACAACGCTGACAATCTGGACAACAATCTGCTCTTTTGATCCCCGGCGTCATTACTCTCGGCTAATGCATCCTCCTTCAAGTTTGCCGTTGCTCCGAGCGCCACCGAGTACCGTTTCTTGTACTCTCTGGGCGTTTCGATGCCAGTACCGTTTTTCCACATCCCCCTTCTCGCCGCCCTAGATGAGGATAAGCGAAACACCGCATCACAATAATTAGTCAACCCTCAATTCAACGGAGACAAGGTGAAAACTGAGCAGGGTCACCTTGCTTCTTCCTCCAAGCGCAAAAACGTTTCCCGTCCCCAGGGTCCATACTCTGCGCCGCTCTCTTGGTAGGTCGTAGCTGTACCGGCTCGTAGCATCTCCAGCGCGAGCGGGCTGCCAAAGTACTTGGAAAGAAACAACGGCACGAATGGACGGGGCACTAGAGGAATTCCAACCTATGTAGAACCAGAATAAACAGACAACCATCCGTCTGCAAGACAAGCAACGCACCACACGGCCATATTGGTCCTTGCGGATGAACTGGCAGCAGAGCGTCTTACCCAGTATGCGCTGCCTGAGCCATGCCAAGCTGTCTTCCGCATATGGCTGCCCAGGTCGACCGTAATGGGCGCCCTGCACCATCCTCAGCGACTGCATCCCCGATCTATTTCACGACACACACCTCCGGCGCGTCCACCCCGGCGATCCGGACATGAATCGTCTCGTCTTTCAAGTCTATCACACGACGTGAAGTTCGTCACGACAAGGGTACGGGACACGAACAAAAAAAAAAAGGAAAGCATCCACACACCTTTCCGTCTCGTCGGCACGCGCCTGATCTTAAATGGCCATCGCCAGCCGAACCCTGGCGTGTGATAGAATCGAAAGTCGTCGGCGTCTCCTACGCTGTGCCAATGCCAATTGGCGCGTATTGTTGGTTTATTACGACTCAGAGTTCAGCTCGGGATCACGTTGACAGTCCGCAACGGGCCTGCAAGGAAAAGTGTGGAACACGGGGTTCTTACCTGGTGACTACGCCTCGCATCCATCTCCGTCGCGCGAATTCGTTTGGGGTGACCCATTCGGCGGTACGGAGCCTCATTCCCCAGCGTCGCCATGCGAGAACAGCACCGGCACCCGACGCTACGCCGAGCGCGAACGTTGACGTGGACATGAGAATGAAGCCTGCGAGCGGGTTTCGAGAGTCGTAGAGGGCTCGTAGGTGTGCCCATGCTCTAGGGGAACCAGTGTTAGGGTCGGGGCGTGGAACGGTCGTAGTGTCAGTATCATGTTGCTGTCCGGATGTAGTATTTGGTGATGTCGTGGAAGCGTTGGGCACGTCTCTTTTACGGGGAAACCATGACGAGGACATGCAGGGTGTACGACGAAGTGGAAGGAAAAGTTGCTTGTACAACGTAGCAACTAGACAAAAGAACAAGTCTTGAATCAAGCGCCTTACATACTTTGACGCTCATTTCGGTAGCTGGCCACATGTTCGGCGCGTGGTCTACCTAATTACTTGGTATTACCGATGTCCCATCCTCACCATACCATACTTGTTAGCATGATAAATGGATCACGAGAATACGCAATACAATACAAGATCGGCCAGACCAGTACAATAAAACGACTTGGGGTCGTCCGTTAATAAAGCGTCACATTAATCCGACTTTTTGTTCGATACTTGGCCAGTCGCCTCGTTGTACTTTGTAGCAAGGCGATCGTATTCTTGCGCGTTTTGTGCAGCTTGCTTCTTTACGATTTCTGTAACAATACCGGTTGATGAGGACCTACCGGTGAGTAGGGTGGTAAACGGACGAACCCAAATCACGGTTCTTGGCCTCGCTTTCGGCCAATTTCTTCTTGAGCGCCTCGATCTGGTCGCCAGACCCAGCATTGTTCTTGGAAGCCGCCGCCGTCTGATAGATCCACATTCTTAGCCAGATTCACCCCTCAAAAATAGATGAAGCACTTGCCGCCTTTTTCAGCTTGCCATAGTCTTCCTGCGTCTGGATGAGGTCGAGCACAATCGAAAACGTGCGTGTCAAGACAAGGGAGAGGAACAGACAGAACCCTGTGAGATACATATTCCGCTGGGCGCTGGGTGATGTGTCAGTAACGAGCTCAACTGGGCCGTACGACAACATACTAGAACTTGCGCGCAGCAATGCTGGATTCGGTACGGGCGTCGTGGACCTCTGAGCGGGCGAGCTCGAACTCGGCGGTGACACGGAACATGCGCTGGAGCGCGTCCAAAAAGAGAACAGCGACGAAGCTACGACGGGTGTAAATAGAGGACGACCGAAACGACAGGAGACTTGCATGAATGAAATCTTAAGACCGTAAGCGACCTTGGCGACGATGGGATTTTCTGAGAGGAATCTAAAGAGGTGTTTTCGGACACCGTACGGAAGGGGGAATACGAGGATGCAGAATGTGACCATCTAATATGGTGATGAGCGTGTAGATAATGAGAGGGGACGACTGAACATACTTCTGCGGCGAGGAGCAGAAAGGTGAGGTTGTAGCTGTCGACGGAGGTCAGTACGGGGAGAACGAACGTGCGATGAAAGACTCACTAGATCGTCATGATGGTAAAAGGCAAGGAGTTCCGTAGTAAGCCAACGTGTTTCTTAAGAGCGTGACGTCAACCATGGTATCATTACATAATATATTCCCATCTGCGCCGCGTCAGTGTCCTTTCCAGCTGCTCTCATGGCCCCGTTGGCAGTCCACATCAAGCACGCAGGAAAGACGTACGACGTACAGCTTGACCCAGACCAACCACCAGCAGCGTTCAAGGATGCTGTCTACCACCTCACAGGCGTACCACCAGACAGGATGAAGGTTATGATCAAAGGTGGCTTGCTCAAGGTCGCTTTGCTCGCTGTCCTCGCGTCTGTCGCTGATGTCTTCTCTTCAGGATGACACAGACTGGAAAAAAGTCGCACCAAAAGTGGTGGGTGCATCGCGTCATGTCGGTCGATTCGACCACTGCTGACCTCCTGATGCTCCAGGGCCAAACGTTCACAGTCATCGGCTCTGCGGGCGAGCTCCCAAAGCCCCCGGAGAAACCGATCGTGTTTGTGGAAGGTCAGATCGATCGTTTCTTACGCATATATGATTTAATCAACATTATCAGATATGGACCCTTCACAGTTGGCAGAGGCGGTAATGCACCGTCCCACTGTCTGTTGATGATCCCCCCAGGCTGATCCATTCCGTCCATAGCTTGCGCTCCCTGTGGGGCTCAAAAAGTGAGTGTCCCCTGCTTTCTCGCCGATTGATGGTTGACCGTACGCGCGTTCCGTCAACGTAGTCTGGGAAACACTTGTTACATGAACTCGACCGTACAGGCCATGCGAGCGATACCAGAGCTTCAGATCGCCTTGACCTCGCGAGTCGTTTTTCCTTGTCCCATACTATTCTCGTTTGACATCACTTGTAGTTCCTCTACCTTGGACGTCCTTCCAAGAGCCTTGCGAGGCCTGTATTCGGACATGTCCCGCACTACTGACAGCATCATTCCGAGTATTTTCTTGACAGTCCTCAGGTCCGTCGTACCCCAATTCAACGAGCTGGAGAGGTCAAAGATGGGTCCAACGATGGCCTATGCTCAACAAGGTAACGCCACTCAGTCTCTCTTCCGTAGGGTAATCTTCTCATTTCCACTATAGACGCGGAAGAGTGTTGGACTCATTTGACCAATGCACTTAAGGACGTCCCCGGAATCGATCCGTCCGGTGCCAGCGTTGCAGGCAAGAAATTTGTCGATCAGTTCTTGACAGGCGAGATGCGTCGCGAGTATGTTCTATTTGATTTATGTCGCGTATGCATACACCGACCTCTCGGTTTTACAGGCTTAAATGCGACGAGTCTCCAGAGGAACCGTCCACGGTCTCGGTTGAACGCGTACTCAAGATTGAGTGCAACATTAGCATCACGACCAATTATATACAAACAGGCATCATGGATGTGAGTGCCTCAAAAGCTTCAAGAGTGATGTCCAATTCATGGTGGTACCCAGTCTTTGAATTCACAACTGACAAAGAGCTCTCCTTCTTTGAACCGCGACGCTATTTATAGCCAAACTTCCCGCTTGTCTCGGCTCCCGGGCTACCTCACGGTGCACATGGCTCGTTTCTTTTGGCGTCCTGGTGTTGGGAAAGCGAAAATCATGGTGTGGTGTACATAGTATTTCATTCGTCACATACTTATCCATCCATTCACAGCGTAAAGTCAAATTTACGACCGAATTCGACGCGTTGGACATCGTCACGCCAGAGTTGAAGGAAAAGTTGATTCCAGTTTCTCAGCGACTCAAAGAAATCGAAAAGGACCGGTTTGAAAGGAGAAAGGTTCGGAAGCGGGCGAAGGACCCAAAGCCAGCGCGGGAGAGTGTACTGGCTCCCACGCCTGCTGCAGAATCGAGCATGAACGTCGATGAACCAGCAGCACCTTCATCATCAAGCGAACTGGAGGAAGAGGGCGTGTATCGTGCTAGAGAGTTGAGCGAGCTGGAGGCACTTGTTGACCCAGAGCTGAAGGCCGATTATGGATGCAATGCGACGGGGTTATACGAGCTCGTTGGTGGGTCCCGTTGCATGCCTAAAAAGTTGTTTTGCGTTGACTGATGACGTTTAGCGATCGTGACACACAAGGGTGCGCTTGCTGATGCCGGTCATTACATGGGGTTCGTGAAGAAGAGCGTTTTCCATGGTCCGAAGTCGTCGGATGGTCAAGCGTCGACGTCTGAGCGAGTGTTTGACGAGGACGACGAAGACTGGTACAAGTTTGATGACGACAAGGTATCTATATTCCCCAAGGATAAGCTGTCGACGATCGATGGTGGAGGCGAGGATTCGTCGGCATACGTGGTGTTGTACAAGAGCAAGCCGCTCGCATAAGTATCGCTAGCAGTATATCAACTAAATGTAACCCTTTTGCGCGACAAGATGAGTAGGGTTGAAGGGAGTGGGGTTATGAGATGCCGTTTGCTTTCGATGGTGGATGCTCATCGGCGCCCTCTTCAGGGCCACCGAGATCGTCTGCGGAGGGAACTGCAGCGGAGGCAGCAGCACCTGCGGCGGCACCTCCACCCTGTGAGGACGGGGAGACGTCCCTGGTGGAGTGGGATGAGTGTGCTTTGGCGAGAGAAGGGAAAGATAGCAGACCATTTTATCTGAAAGCGGGTTACACGGGGTTTCGCGTTCATGTCCCTACACAACCTTTCGAACATGATCTTTTGGGGTGGATTTTCTTTCATCTCGTCGTTGTCGTACTCGGTGTTTTGATAGTACCCTACGCGGACGAATTCTTGATCCTTGTATGATCCCGTGAGGATGAGTGCGGCGACGCCAAGGACGTCCTCTGGGGGTATTTTGGAGGGGTCTGGTGGGACACCCTCAAATTCGAACGCGTTGACGCCGACGGGGACAGGTCCTACCAGACAGTCGTCTAGTTCTTGATCTAGTTCCTCATTCCCGGGGGAAGAAACATAGATGAGGCGCCATTCAAGGTCTGGATGGATGGATTGAGTAGGAGAGAGAAAGGAAAGGGTAGTGCTCACCGTCCTTGAGTGGCGCGATGCACTCGAATGTGACGCGAAATATGTACGGGTCGAGGAAACGCGCGGGGTTGTTGAGGAACTCGACGTTCTGTGGTCGACGATGAGTAAAATTTTCAGTTTTGAACACACACTCACGCGTATACTGATGATGGACATGGTCAAGGTAGTCACGTGATTACAGAACACATACCCGACAGCCACACCGCTGCCACTACCACCACTACCACCACCACCACCACCAACCAGCCACCGTATCTGTACAAAACTCACGCTCACCGTCACCGACGACGACAACGACGACGCTCTCAACGGCACATTTCACGAATCGACATCTCCTTTTTTTTCTTTTTGTTCTTTCATCTGCATGACATGTCAGAGATGTCCACGGATCGCCACGACCAGCTCTCTCCGACCGTATCCGTCCTCGCCTTGCGCACTGACACCACTGTATTACCACCGACACCATCAGCATCCACATCACCCCTAGACCACCCTACCTCCGACCCCCCCCTCTTCACCCCATCACCACCAACACC
>JBBPME010000473.1:0-16127 GCA_038090155.1 Rossbeevera pachydermis
TCCACGACCTCGCCGAACACGACGTGCTTATTGTCGAGCCACGAGGTGACGGCCGTCGTTATAAAGAACTGAGCAGAGCAATCAATTTATTATCGGAGCATCAAGCAAGGAGGATGGTCGTATTCACCTGTGATCCGTTCGTGTTTGGGCCGGCATTAGCCATTGAGAGTAGACCTGGCTTTTCGTGTTTGAGGATGAAGTTTTCATCTGCACTCGAAGGACGACGAAGAGGACCGTCAGCTAACCAAACGAGCTAGAGAGAAGTCACGTAGATGGTTACTTACCCTTGAAGCGTTCACCGTATATCGACAGACCGCCTGTGCCATTGTGTCGAGTGAAGTCACCTCCTTGAATCATGAACTGCACGAAACGCATGAGCCAATATTACAGCGACGCGTCTGAAGGAAACAGACTTGTGGGATGATTCTGTGGAAGGAGCTGCCCTTGTAGCCCAACTTTTGTCCCTTCATCTCGGTGCCCATCGCCAACTCGCGGAAATTACGAGCCGTGAGCGGGACGGTGTCATCATAGAGTTTGAATACGACACGTCCGGCTGGTTTCGAAGCTATAGAGACGTCAAACTGTGCGTGGTGTCAAACTCTGAGACAGGATAGAAGGAAGAACTTCTTACAAAGACGTTTGACGACCTGTCGGACTCAGTTTAGCAACGCGTCCTACTAAACGAGAGAAAACACGCACTTGGCCGCAGAAGTCGCGGTGGAAGAGGCGAATCTACGAAAAATAAAAGACATGAATGAAGCAGAACTTTGTGAATCTGAGGAGAGATGAAGGAGGTCGCTGTAGAATGGATGGAGAAAGAGAGACATGTAATAAAAATGAACGGATGAACCGGTCCGGTATGATCTACAACAAAAGCAAACAACCCCGCTCAACATTTTCTTTGGTCTGCCATGACTTCACGCTCGCTGATTTCAAGACATCTCCGTCAACATGTCCGATATTTAACATCAAAACAGGAGCCATTCATACCGGGCCAAGACAAGTCTTGGTTAACACAAAGAGTCAAGGCTAATCCTGCCTTGCACTCCATTTTTCTCGGCTTTGCGCGTGCTCTCGGGTACGGCTCTCCGAAACAGCTCGCCAACAGACGCGCACTACACCTGTACAACGCCTTGTGCGCGGCCCGCGCCGACCAAGAATCCGACTTTTGGAAAAAAGGTATATCACCATCTTTTTACTTACTCTTTACTTGAAAAAGCTCTCCATATAAAGATTGCGCGCTCCCTCCAACCTTCCAATCCTGGTTCACCGTCACCAACTTGCATGTGTGGCTTCTCACCGTTCGTTTGCGGGCTCTTCCCACACCATATGGAATAAACCACATACAAGGCTTGATAGACCACTTCTTCCAAGATGTCGAAGAGCGCGTACGCGCCGTCCTTCAACCTGGTGTTCTCCCGCCACGTTCAGTCCTCGATCCGTCCGTCCTATCACTTCCATCCGCCGAAACTAGACAGCCTAAGCATCAAGCGGAATTCAGCAAGTACATCTCCCCATACCCAAACAGCGCCTTTTACACCTTCCCGTCTCCCGTCCCGCACCCAGACACGTTTCAGTCTCCTACTGCATACCTTAAGGCCGAAAAAAGAGCGAGAGCGCCCGAGAGACTCGTCACGAGGCAGATGAAGATATTCAAGGAACAGTGGGCCGGTCTCGGCATGAGCATGGATCTCGGGCTTGTTGGGGGCGATACGGAGATGGCAGCTGCGGTCTGGAGAAACCTCTTAGGCGGACGAGGGGCGAGGGGAATATCTCTCCCTGAGGCAGCAAGGAGCCATAGCGAGGATGTAGTGGCAGAGAAAAATGACACTAGTAAAGGTAAACTACCAACGTTCAGGCGTTCCGTGAACCTCGTCGGAGGTCTAGTCGAGAACGTGGACAAGATCGACGTCGATGTTGAAGAGACCAGGGACGACGCGAGTGGTGTTTACGACTTTGGTGCGAACGAGAGCGATCGGTGAGATATTTTTATGAGTATACTCAGTGTGCGTGCTCACTTGATTCACAGGTACATTGCCTATCCAGAGCTCATGGAAACGCTCGTCGTTTACCTCAGACGTGAAGCCCAGCGTCTGGAACGGATTTCAGACGACGTCGTGCTTGGACCCCGGGCAGTAGGTAGGGAAGGCGAGGGCGTGAAGCAGTTGATGTGGAGAAAGGTGAGACCTTAGGTCTTATATGGTCTCGAAAACACGCGCTGTCCTTATCGCATAAGTTTAGCATAATATACTGAATATAGAAAGTTATTTGTTTGGTCGGTCGATGATGACTTCTCCACTCGCCAAATATATCCATCAAAAGCGCGGCAACGTTGAAAACTAGTACATGGTGGATTATGAAAAGTACGGACCGCCGCCCCACGATTAGGCGGTCCGGCGCATCCGGTGCCACTCAAGTTATTATTGCACGGGTAACTATGTGGTGCCCTCTCTCAAATTGCAGCAATGATGTCAAAACCACTTCGCGCCACCGTCAGCTGTGACATGAGGGGGGTAGCTCCACCACGGTCTATTGTATATATCTGGGTTACTAACTTCGGTTTCAGGGATTCTCGCTGTATACAATGGTTAGCGCAAGAATGCCTAAGTGGTGTCGTCTGCATAAGTTGCCGTTAGTGACTCATGAATGTGCGATGGATACTCGTAGGGCGACAACGAGGGCCTCATGAAGACTATCCACTTGCCTGTGGATTCCATGCATCATAAGACCGGGAACTGCATTGTCCACTGGGACGTGCTCACCAAACTTTTCCATAATGGATAAGACTGGCGCTCGCCGAAGCCAACAACGTCCTCGTTGGCGCTCACCCTTCCCTCCCGGACCTACAAGGGTTCGGGAGACGTGAGATGGCGATGGAACCTGTGAGACTCTTTTCGCTAAAGACTAGGCCAACTGACATTGAATTCACAGGAAGAGCTCGAGGCCTGCTTCACCTACCAGGTCGGTGCGCTCGACGGCTTCCTGAAGCGCCATGGCCTCCCGCTCAACATGTCCGTAAACCCAAATGTCACAATTGGTTCATGTAATTAACTTCCCTGTCGTTCACATGAACTGAAGTGAGAGTGGTAATGCTATCTGCATGGGCCACCTATGCTATTGTTTGCGTGAAACTCTCAGCTTCCAGAGCGCCAAGAGGAGATAAAAGGTGAGTGAGCAGAGCAGCGCTGGATCCATCATGCGCCAAGATTTCGATATCTTCTTCGTCCTCTAACTTATCAAAGTGTTCAGCAGCACCAGACATATGAGCTACCCGAGCGCACGTTGCGTGAAGAGCGAGTAAAAGGGGATCGGGTGCCGGCACGTCATTAGCTTGCGAAGTGAATTCGACGAACATAGGAGCACCAGCAACGTGGCGTCTAGGACGCTGGAGGTTGCCACGAAGGTGTTCCTCGAATTCCTGATCTGATACACAAACACTGTAGCGGCCAGGCTGCATGGGAGATGGGTTTGTGGCCAATAACACCCCTGAAAAACGCACCTTCTCAGTATGTTCGAACCATAAGTCCAAGGAATCAAAGTTCGTGCGGAGATTATGCTCTAACGAGAGTAGGTTCCATACTTCGTGAACGCCTCCAGACCGTCTAAATGCCTCAGTGAAACGTGAAAAGCCAAAGGCCTCTAGCATGGCCATGGCGGTAGCAGCATACTCTGTCTGCATAACGGGTCAGCATAGGATGCAGCAGGGTGATAGTACCACACCTTGTTTGCAATAGCTTCCCCAGACCCCTCAGGGTCGATTCCGTGCATTGTAGATTCGTTCAAGATATGAGCTGTTTCGATTACAGCCTTTGCGGTGCCACTCCCTTCGTGACGTGCCCGGTCTAATAGGCTTGGACAATCCCTCACCGAACTCCTGTTGAAGATACCTGTGACCATACATCGGAAGCCATCCCGTGCCAAGGCCTGATTTGAATATTAAACAAGGCAAAAAGATTGTGCAAGATATACGTACCTTCTGTCTGGAGCTCGTTTGACGCCTATCAGTACGCTCCAGTGTGTCTCTGATCATATCCTCCAGCGTATCAAAGGAAGGGCGCGAAGGGTGAGAAGATGGTGGTTGGTACCGGGTAGTAGTAGAAGTTCGAACTTGTGCATCTGAATGTCACTGCAAGACAAAGAAAGAGCGACTCGGTCAACGCACATAGTCGGATAAATTTCTCGCGCAAAAATACGCCGAGCTCGTAAACGACATCGCGGTCACTGGCCCCCTTTTTCCTGGGTGGCGACGTGATCCACTTGGTGAGTGTGGAGCAGGCTAAATCGCCAAAGATATGCGCCCGTTTGTGGAACTCGAGGAGCATGAATCCGACGACTCTGGCAGACATAACATCCTGCGGGTTCTGAGCTTCCTCTTCCGCTCGTAGAATGATGGTGTATGCACTGATCCGATCAGCATGTCCGCTGATGTCCGTTGCGGGGACTGCGGGAAGGGGACGTTGGGTGACGTCCGTTGTCATCGTGTTCAGATCTCAGAAGTGAGTAGTATAATATGTGGCTTTCCTCACTCGAACATGTTCATCATCACGGTAACGCTACTTGCAGCTATATTACTGGCCATAGAGGGTATGCGAAAACTCAGACGCTCGCAGTCCACCCTGCTACCACTCCCACCTGGCCCGAAACCCCTACCTATTATCGGAAACGTGCTTGGCTTGAATAAGGACGCACCCACACGCAGTGGTCAAAGATTTATGGTACGTCATACTACGCATCCTGCAATGGTCCCGAGTGCGACCACCTTCGAACAAGGCGACATCGTTTTTACACAAGTCTTGGGTCAAAACATCATCATATTGAACTCGCAAGAGGTCGCTATTACGTTGCTCGAGAAACGCTCGCACAAGTACTCAAATCGACCTGTGATGTCCATTGCAAACATGTGTGTCCTTCTTGAAGCCGTATCGCTCACAACCTGTGTCCGTTTTGCTGCTTGTTCTGCCACGATGCTGACGCATGCGTGGATGAAGGTTCGGACTAGGAGGGTCAACCACTCTGCAGCAGTATGGGCCCACATTCAGGTTGCATCGCCGATTGTTGTACCGAGCTTTTCATGCGCGAGCTGCCTTGGGTTATCGTCCAAGACAACTGCGGAAGGCGTACGAGATGTTGGCGCATCTGTTGGATAACCCGCTTGCTACGCTGAGCATTTCATCACGTAAGTATTTGTCATGTCCCAGGGACATTGTTCTCTATGGACTCACATTCGGGCTGTTATTCCGCAGATTTGCTGCGGCAGTGGTTGTGGAAGTAATATTTGGATTCAACGTAAAAGGGGCAGAGACTTTCCTGACCTCCATGCGACGGGTAATAGATATCGTGGTCCCTGTAACCACACCAGAAATATCTGCAATCTGTTCCACGTTTCCATTTGGTAGGTGCAACCATCCAACACGGTACTTATGTGGGGTTCTTCATGTGCGTACAATTCAGTGAAGTCATTGCCTGCCTGGTTTCCAGGGATGGCTTTCAAAGCTGAGGCTCCCGAATGCCGTCGCTTGGTGTCCCAGGCATTTGATGAACCGTACGCATGGGTTAAACAGCGCCTCGTACGTCCAGGAACCAGTGTCTCACACGTGTAAAGCTGATCAAGACTTTAAGTCGGAAGGGAATGCAGTGCCATCCATGGTTTCCGATGCGATTGCTCGATATCGTCTGGACGATGACTCGAGCAACCCAAGGGTCGTCCGGGCTATCAAAGACTCTGCAGGGACTCTGTACTCAGGTGAATTCGGTTTTCTTGAATCCGAAGGTTTCAATTTTTGGGCTAACAACTTTCGTAGCCTCGGTTGAAACAGTTCGTCTTGATTCGACGCATGGGATCACACAAGTGAGACACTAATGTTCTATCCGACAGACTCGTGCCACACTCCTCGTGTTTGTTTATCTCATGATGAACAACCAAGAGATTCAGCATCGCGCACAGAAGGAAATTGACAGTGCTGTGGGGCGACAGCGACTGCCAGTCTTTGAAGACCGGCCATCGTTGTCGTACATTGATGCTATGCTGCGAGAGACGATGAGATGGCATCCAGTAGCACCGTTCGGTGCGTCCATCCATCCTTCGTCCTAGGTTTCCTGGTTCCGTTGAACTGTTTTAGCCGTCCCACATGCCACCTCTGAAGACGATGTCTATCAAGGATTTCACATTCCGAAAGGTAGCGTTTTGACTCCTGTAGTGACTTTGGCTGACCTGTGAATGCAGGCTCAACAATCGTGGCTAATCTCTGGTAAGGACACCGACTTGTCGAGCTTGGAATACGATGTCGATTGATGTTACAGGGCGATCTCGCGCAATGAAATAGAGTATCCGAACCCTGATGTATTCATGCCAGAGCGGTTCCTGATGGATGATGGTGCTCTGAACAACGACAACATCCCTTGGAGTTTTGGATTTGGGCGTCGGATCTGGTGAATTAGACGTCAAGTGCGTTGTGCTAGATAATTTCTGACATGGTACACACAGTCCAGGGAGGAATGTCGCGGATGCATCGCTATGGTCTGCGATGGTCTGTATGCTGGCGCTATTCAAGATCGAGAAGTCGGAAGGGTCTGACGACGTGAAGTGGTCCACTGGGTTAATGTCGTGCGCGATTGTTCTACTTCAAGTCAAAGAGAGCTCCCGCTGACGTTCTTTCGCCAGATATCCGCTACCCTTTCCATGTAAATTCGTGCCTAGAGAGCAAGATATGGATAGCGAGAAGCTGGCCTCGTTGATGTACGCGAGTCGTGTTGATATGTTGTAATAGTTGTATCTTTAGCTGTAACCTGGCTCTGTTCTGGTATTTCGCGTGGGAATGGTTTTTCGCCGTCTTTCATCTTATTCTTGATATCCAGCGCAGAATACAGATTTCCTATGCGTGAAAACAACCCTGGTAAAATGTCCATGACATGCTACCCCATGTTAGAGAACATGAAACGCAGCGAAGGTGATGTTTGATTGAGTGCAGCAAGCTGGGCAATGGACAACTTGGAAGGACTGATCAAAACTAGAAGAGCAAAGTAAAGCTTTGAAAGTGGTGATCAGGATCGCGTTCGTGGCCAGTGGATCACGGATCTCACCATCGGACTATCTGTGCAAATCGATGCGATCACGTCTGATAATGCTTTGCGTTGCTGGGTGTACAATTCGGATATAGCGTCAGAGGTATTTCCAAGACCATCTTTTGCCTTGCGATACTCTGTAGATGTCGTGAGGTCAGTGTCCATCATGCAAAATAGTTGAAGAAGGATTCCAAGGATTACCACTCATCAGAAATTCGCTCGTACCGCCCGCTATAACCTCCTGTTTTAGCTCAACTTCGGCGAACTTTTCCAATGGAGACTTGCGGATAAAGAACTTGTTCGCCGCATCGACTAGATAAGCTAATAGCCACGACTCGGACACAGACGGAATAGTTAGAGGGGATGATTCAAATGAATTCAGATCGTCTCACCTCTCGTCCAGAGCTCACCGGACCGCTCAAACTGTCTCGCTAAGAGCGGAAACATGCAAAGAGCAATAAACAAAGGACCCCCGTCATTGAGACCACTCTCGATGACACGCACGACGAGCTGAAGGTGCAACATAAGCGAGATTTTGCCCTTCACAAGCATAGTCCTTCTATCTATCCAAACAATTGTATACACTGCTGGCGTCGAATTTGGATGGAAAGTCTATGCAAACATGAGCCTCATGTCGACAGTGGATGAAATTCACCCTGAGAAGTTGGCAGATCACAAGCCAAGTTGGCTACATTTATCCTAGATTACAACAAAGAGAGTAATCTGAGCACTCACCGGAGAAAACACGAGCTTCGAATTCATATTTGATACGTGATGAGTATGCATCGTTATTGCGTCGTCTGCTGAAAATCAGTATGTTATCTTAGATGGAATGACCATTTATAAAAGCGGTGAGCACAGAACAGGTGACTTGATATATCGCTGCCATGTACAAATCAAAGGATGTCGCATAGAGCCTCCCAATATCCTCTTCTCGATCTAGGGAGAGTGGTTATGTATTAGTGGCACCAGATGGCGCAGATCACTCACAAAGAAGAAGAGCTTCTTAGTCAAATAGACCAGGAGTAGTGGCTCGATGGCAAACCACAGCTGCTCTGAATGTAAAATGTAAACAAACGAGGACTGATGGTGTAGACATCGTAGATGGCACGACGCAACAGCGAAAGGTCGACGAGACGTTCTCCCATCCAAAATTGAACATTGAGAAACTTTGATCCTTCATAATCAGGACACGCCCTACGCCAATGAAAAGTTCCTCATAGGGTAACTTGGTGGGCCTTGGAGCGTCGAAAGGTTCCTGAGTAGGTGTGTGTGCCCATAGTTTGTCGCCCAACACGGTGAGTAATGACATCGAGGACGTGCCTTTACAATACTTGGGACAACCAGGGTGTTTCACTAGAAGAGGCGCGTTGTCCCTGTAGTAATCGTGATGGGTTGAAGAAGCATATTACTCAATACAAGCAGATTGGCGCCGCTCCAACCATTCATTTACGTGACAATTATACCTGTGATTCGCACATGACGGGAGATCCTTCCATTGAAATCTTCTGATCGCGAGCTTTAGCAAGCTATTGGCTCGCGCTAATTGGATGCTGACTATTCAGCTAAAAAGAAAAATACAAAAGGTCGTTGTTAGGTGTTCGAGTCGCCTTGCTCTGTTTCGTCCCGCACAGGACGACGACATTGTGATTGGCACGGCACGGCATGTGACTCGAAACGACGGACCTGCACCAAAGTTTCCTTGATTCGCAAAATGAAGGGTCAGCTGAGGCAGTGCCGTGCTAGTCACGCTTGTTGCACCAACGAGTTTCCATTTACCATTTATGTGTTTACATACCTACGATATACAGCTGGCGTCTTGATGAAAATGAAACTCTCTTCACCATGGTAGCAATTGTAATGAACAAGAACCCGGACGACAAACACATTTGACATGCTGATTACACCAGCTTCACCTTCTTCTCTTCGCCCTCTTCTTTTACTTTCTTGGGAGTAGATAGTGAAGGGGTTGGCGAGGCACTACGCTTGCGTTTCACAGAAGACTCGGCCTGCTTCGACCTTTGCTTGGCAAACATTGCCATGATGCCGTCTTTGCGGTCGGTAATTGGTTCGATGAACTTAGCAGACTCCGTGCCGACCTTTCCGACCTCCTTTGCAACTTGATAGCTAAACTGAAGTGAAGAGAACGAGCATATTGAGTAAAAGACCGAGCACGGACCATTGTAGTGGGACCTCGGTGTCCTTCCAAGGGTGAAGTAGACAAGAGAGATCAGACGACCAGGACTGCGAAGAGGTATCTAACCAACGATTGATCTCGTCTTCGGAGGAAAGGATGACCGGCTGTCGGTCGTGTAACCAGCTTAGTGGTTTACTCGCACTGGTGGTGACGATCGCAAACTTGTATGTCGGTTGGGGCTGACCTGGGAGACACGCTAAATGCAAAGTAAAAAAAGAGCGGAAGGCAACATATACTTTTGTCAATCATTTCGTCATACAAACCAGCCATAAGCATCACTTTGCCATCGGAGTGCTTGATAAAGTGGGGCAGTTTCTGCTTCCCTTTAGTTTGCCACTCATAATATCTGTCTTGCATCTCTTGAATGTCATACTTGGTATTAAAAGGCAATACTATACCCTTGGCAGACAACGATACATCGGTTCTTTCCTCGGAATTTGTTCCACATGCCAGCTCCTTCCACGATATTTTCGGAGCGAGCATTTATCGCCTGAGAATGTTCTTTGCCGTAGTGAACTCCCCATTGCATGGTTTGCATGATGAGAGAAGTGGAAGTGGGGTCACTGGAATCGGATTTTGAGTGAGCCGCTGCAGTAACTGCACTGGTACATCGTCTGATGACGGGGGCGTTCGTGTTCGGAGCTATGTTGTAGCGGGGCTATTTTGCCAAATGTGAAGCGAAGAGAGCTCCTCGAGACTCGAGGGTAATGTGACGAACCACGAAATCGAGCTCATTGACCCACTCGCCAATCACGAGGTGGGGGTAACCAGGTAACCCGCGAACCTGAGCATGCTAGACATAAATTGTGTAACACGAACAGTCCAATAAAGTCGCCTGACTCGCCTGTAGACCTAGCGCGTATCTCCCGCACATGTTCGCTGCAGTGAGTGGCGTGAGAGCAGTTTCTTGTTTTTATTCTAATTCTTATGTAGTCCATTTTGTCTAGTACTCCGCCAATACAATGAGGATGTAGAAAATAGTCAAGATCGTGATACGCTTCACACATCTCCACATAGCACATGAGGACTGCGTTTCCAACCATCGAGATCAGGACACTTGACAAATAATCGTTTGGTCCTCACTACGAATGGATTCCGAGGAGAGCATCGTATAAAGCAAGTAGACCACCAAAAAACTTCTACAGGCCAGAGCTCGAGTTCAACAACGGAGGCAGGCAGAAAGACACACCTCTGTAAAGCCATAGTTGAAATATCTGGTCTCCTCCAGTATGATGATCACCTGTCCTACCAGATTTGCATACCGGTTTGCCAGGAAACCAATCTTCATACTCATCCAAGGGCCATTCCAGATATACACTATCTTTTGTTATGGTTCGAGAGGTGCCAGTGGTTAGATAGCTACATATTTCATAGGCTCAGAAGAGATCCATCTACACTTCAAGTGGCAATGTGATAAGATAGTCATAAATGAGTAATGAATACCCAGCAAATATCGACGACCTGCAACATTGAGTCGTGAAGTCACTCACTTGCGAATGCGCACTGCGGCCAGTGCGCTCAGGATTCAGGCATTATAGATTTGCAGAGAATAAGGGAGTTCCTCGTAGATGGCAGTAAAGATCAAGCCAGAAGGAGGGAGGGATCGCCAAAGGCGGCGGTGACCGCCACATAGGGTGAACTTGAAGCGTGCATGTCTTACTAGGGTCTGGAAACTCGGAACCGCTTGCTAAAACGCTGGGCCACTGCTCCATGCAACCGTCCGTAACACCCATTGTGCCAATGTTACATCAGTCCACCTGAATTGGTTCTCAACGTTTTCCCTCAAATACTGTGCGAGTGAGTGGTGATGCGATTGAGATGGAATCAAGTATAAAAAACTACTCAATGACTATGTTATATCATATTTGCCAGTATGCGAGCAATGCTGTTGGGGGAGTGCGGGTAATCATATAAATGCAAATAACGGAGATACTTTTCTACCCTGCTCTTATCCTCGTTTGTCCAGCGCGGCCTGTCGCCCGTCTCGCACGCGTCAAGAGAGCGGGTGGGTATGCGTTGGTGAGGCTTAGAACCCACCCATACCACCCATACCACCCATACCGCCCATGCCGCCCATGCCACCCATGCCTGGTGGACCAGCCGGCTTCTCCTCCTCAGCCTCCACCACACATGCCTCACTTGTTGTCAGCAAGCTCGCAACGCCGGACGCATCCACGAGGGCCGTGCGCACAACCTTGAGTGGGTCGACGATACCAGCTTTGATCATGTCCACGTATTCGCCCTTGCTCGCATCATAGCCCATCGCAAAGTTGTCCGAATCGCCATATTGCCCAAGAAGCGTACCAACGATCACCGCAGATTCCTCGCCCGCATTCGTCAAAATAGTACGTGCGGGATGGCTGAGTGCCCGGCGAACAATGTTGACACCGAGGTCCTGATCAAAGTTGACAGTGGGAATAATCTTGGCATCAGGGTTGGAGGGAGGGTTCGTCGACCCAGGCGCGTTAGTCGCCAGTGCCAGCGAAGCCTTGAGAAGTGCGACACCACCACCAGGAAGGATACCTTCCTCGACAGCAGCTCGCGTAGCGTTGAGGGCATCGTCATAACGATCCTTCTTCTCTCCAACCTCCACCTCACTGCTGCCGCCAACCTTGATAACAGCAACACCACCGCTCAACTTGGCCAATCGTTCCTGCAACTTGGTCTTGTCAAACTCACTCGTCGAGGGATCGGCAAGGACAGCACGGATCTGTTCGCAACGTGCTTGGATAGCATCTTTGGATCCATCGCCATTGAGAACGATGGTGTCTTCCTTCGTGACGGTAATAGAGCCCGTGGACCCGAGGAGATCAGGTGTAGCCTTCTCGAGCTTGATGTCGAGCTCGTCCGTAAACACAGTGCCGCCCGTGAGAATGGCAAGGTCACCGAGAATCGATTTGCGGTTATCACCAAAGCCAGGGGCCTTGATTGCAACAACCTGGAGCTGACCGCGCAACTTGTTGAGAATGCAAGCAGCCAACGCCTCTCCATCAACATCCTCCGCGATAATTACCAGAGGACGACGGGACTGTGCAGCCGCCTCCAATGAAGGAAGAATGTCTTGCAAGACCGAGATTTTCTTCTCAGTCAACAAGATGAGTGGCTTCTCGAACTCGACCTTTTGCGTTTTGACGTCCGTGATGAAGTAAGGGCTGATAAATCCACGATCGAACCGCATGCCCTCCGTGATCTCAATCTCGTCTTCAGTGGTGCGACCCTCCTTGACGGTGATAACACCTTCCTTTCCGACCTTTTCCATGGCCTGGGCAATCAAGTTGCCGATGTGGGTGTCACCGTTGGCAGAGATAGTCGCGACCTGGGCAATCTCGGCCGTCGTCGTCACCTCTTTGGTATTCGCGGACAAGAACTCGACGACACGGTCAACGGCCGCTTGCGATCCCCGACGGAGGTCCATGGGGTTGCAACCTGCAGCGACGTTCTTGACACCTTCCGAGTATATGGCACGTGCCAACACGGTTGCGGTCGTCGTCCCGTCACCGGCAATTTCATTTGTCTTTTGGGCTACGTCTTGAATGAGACTTCATAAAGAAACCGGGACGCGTAAGCATACTAACAAACCGCGAAGGAAGCGAGAAGACTCACCGAGCACCGAGGTTCTCAAACTTGTTCTTGAGCGTGATTGACTTGGCGACCGTTACACCATCTGAAAAAAATGAGGTCTTGTGAGCAAAAAAAAAAATGGACGTAGGACGTGGGGGCGTACCCTTGGTAATCTTGGGACCGCCAAAAGATTGCTCGATTATGACATTGCGGCCTAGACGACGGGAGTCATTCGCGACATAGCCACGAGACGGTGGAGGGTAAACTTACCTTTGGGGCCGAGGGTGACGCTGACGGCGTCGGCGAGGACGTCGACGCCCTTGAGTATGTTGGCTCGCCCGTCGTTGGAAAACTTGATCTCTTTGTGAGCTCCACGAGCGAGAATAGGGCGTGCAGCTTTGGCAGCTGCCCTACGAGCTACCCGGGACGACGAAGACGAGATAGCGTGCATCGTGATTTTTACAAGAAGGACGAGGGCAAGAGCAAAGGCGCAAATAAGAAAAAAGGCGGACCGTGCGATCGCTACGTCACATTCACACACATCTATTGGCTAACTGTGCCCCCTTCTAGACGCTACAAAGTATTACTGAAATATTATATTGTACTTGTACATGATACAACCTCAGGTGCACACCACACTACTGCTTGACATCGACACTCGAGTCGTCAATGTCACATCCAACTCGGCACGCAGCTCCCTCTCAAAAGCGTCGCTATTGGGTTGCAAACGTACTATGAATCATATACACGTTCGATTGAACAGCTGAACACGCATACCTTTGCTGCGACGGGCGTGTGACAAGAAGCGACTTGACCGCTCTGCACGACACGATCGTGCTGAAATGCAAAAATTCAAGATCAGCCAGCTCCAACCCCTCTTAAAGGGCCTATGCGATACCTTGCGGTCATAGCTAGCAAGCACGTCCCAGTTGTCAGTGAAGTCGTGTAACGCACATCCCATCGCGACTCACCAAAGTTTGCAGTTATACCAACCATCTCTAATGCCCAAGTAAGAGAGGAATGTCTGCAAAAAAATATCATACCGATGGGACCAACGAAAGCAAAGATCTGCACAGCGTACGTCGATGAATACATATACACAATAAAAATGAGGCAAAAACAGATGTTCGCACCATCGGTAACACGTTGGCCACAGTCGCCACGACGAAGTACATTATTCCTTGCGTGTATAGACGGTTCTTCAAAGGCGAGGTCGATGACTGTCTCGATAGCTTCACGATGGACAAGACAAGCACAAGGAAATCGTAGGACGTGGCTTGAGGAAATGGGTCAGATAGATTCGAGACTGTTTAGACGAAGACACACTACTTACTATACAAATAGACTGCCGCACTCACTCCCGGACGCGTGATATCGAAACGACAGACCCCATTCGACCTGTACGATCGGATGCCCGCTGCGTCTGCATAATCCAGTACATTACGGGGTGCGCATGCGCATGAATCCAAATAGTCCGTACTTATCGTCAGTAGGGTCCAGTGTCCCAGCGTCACTAGTGCTAGCAAAAGGTGCACTAAGCGACAATTCTTCCATATCACCCATCTATGTTCATTCGTAAGAGCAGCCAGTATTGCAGTAACGCTCCAGACTCACGTGCGAATCATGAAGTTTGTCGAGGCAGCTCCAATAGAGACCTCCGCCAAAACCTAGGAAAGAGCAGTTGCGACTGTTTCGGTCACGAGGGAGCGAAGAGAAATATACAGGCTTACTGATATACAGGTGATTGCGGCTGGGTCAGACAGAAGATGAGCATGTGCGAAGCAACGTGACGGGGCACTAACGTTGACAAGCAAAGGAGTCCGGCATATAGCTTATCTGAATCGAACTGGAAGTCGTTTACATCAAGCAATTCGCACAACTTGGAGGTCTCACAGTAAAAGGAGAGTACCTAGAAGACATATTCTGCCTGCCAGATATGGGAGCTGCACGAGAAATGGAAATGGCATCATTGATCACTGATGCAAAGAGAAATTGAAGATGTCATGATTGCTTACAAGTGGCCAACGAAAAGGTAGACGCCCACGCAAGACAGCATATTCCACGCCTAATGATTGAAAGTACTCCCACCTGAAGGACGATTCAGTCGAAAATACCTTACACTAAGAAAGGGACACGCGCCCATGAACGCCCAGCAGTAGAAAAGTCAAATTCGCAAAAACGGCGGCAACGTTGGAAGCTCCTGGCGCGTCTCGTCGCCCAAGTTGAGACGGGACCATCGTTGGACCAACTGAACGGCTTCAAGGGTGGAACCGTAACCGTTTTGTACAAGCAACGGTTCGAGGACTCGAGTGGGTTGGTGTTACGGTCAGAGTGGCGCATACCGCCTGCCAGTGGCAACAGCAGCCGCCAATTTGAAACATTTAAATAGTTTACCCCAACCCCTCCACCGGTTCGTTCACTGTTAATTGGATCGACTCTAAACGTTAGACCTTTCGCATAGGTCCGACATAAATTGAGCTACCCTCTTGCCAATGAAGGGCAAGGTCTGGGTCTGCGTGGCCAGCGGTTTGGGACATTGTTGTAAGACGTCATACGTATGCTGATCGTGATCAGTGTGAGTCAGCGGCTACGCTGGCCGAGGCCTGGCCCCCTTAAAAAAAATGAAAATCGGCAAATACATACCCGTCGGATCCTTGAAAACGAAATGGAAAATGCCACGGCAGTGCATATTCATATCTCACCCTTTTCTAACCTGCCCTCCTTCCCCAAATTGTCATCCTCAATAACGAGTCTTGTTAGACATACATAGCACACCTGTAAAGTCGAGATACCATAACGTTATCGCCTAACGGCTCTTTCGTGGGCTATTCGTGGTCTCTGATTGATGATAAACTGTACTATTCCTCTTCATAACTGATGCAGACACTGTAGCAGTGTAAGTCCTGGTAACTAGAAGTTTGGAAGCACTAATCCATCCCAAGCCGGGACGGGCCGTTCCGCTTGAGACGTAATCCGAGCGCCGTGTCGACGCTCCTTCGAATCTCCGTAGTCGACGATGGCAGACTTATCACAAATCGGTGAATCCGTTGAGTAAATCTTCATCCCTCTGATAAAAAAAACTGGACCACTCACGTGTGCAGTCGCGCGGTTATCCCACAACACCACGGTCCCAGGCTCCCACTTCACCCTCGCCTGTAGATCTCCACTCCTCTCCATGTGATCATACAGGAACTTGAGTATAGTTTCTACAGTGTGAAGAATTTAAGTTTACCCCCAAGTTAATGTTTCCAGCTTTGGCCACTCACCTGACTCTTCGCGTTTCAGACCGACAATCCGTCTCGTGAAT
>JBBPME010000474.1:0-16025 GCA_038090155.1 Rossbeevera pachydermis
GACTTACTCTTGATTGTGATTAATTTTGGTATGGAACCAGTCTTGGTATAGGTAACTGTGCTGGGTGCGTTCATTATGAAGTAGTAGACAATGAGAATGTTCAATGAGAATGTTCAATATACAGTGGATGCATCGCCACACTGACTTACCACTGCCCTACGTGATTCCCGCTCTTGTGTTTTGCTTGCCTCTCAGGGCGACACTGACGTTGAATGTCGAGTTCAATGGAGGCAACGTTTAAGTGATATTCTTGTACTGCATGAAAGCCCTTTTTGGTTGCACCTGCGACGAAGCATGAGTGGAGAAACTCGGAACCGCTTGGATGAGAGACGCTCACCTTAGACCTAGGAGTCGACAGCTAGGCCACGTTCAAAATCTATTCCGGAATCTCTCCATATCCTGTGACATACAACCAAACCCCAAAGTCAAGCACTTGGAACTTTGACGGAGTTCAAGTCCAGGCTTCCTGCCTTCCTATGTGAGCTCTTTGGCTTCTCGATCTGTGCCGTGAGCTGCGGATGGAATCTCAGATCTCAGAGACGTAGGCCAGGAAACACTTGTCTTCCTATCTAAGGGTCTGACTGCGGGAGACTACTGCGTCTCGTCTCTTAGAGCTCCCAAGAAGGCAGGCGAATGCAACTCCTCGCTGGGACATATTTTTCGAGCACGACGAATCGGAGGCATGCTTGCTCATTTGTCCGCGGAGTCGGTCTATTTCTGTGATAATGTCATCTACTCAGTCTAGCTTGGTCACGTTCACCGCTACAGCCCGTCTCTCCCCATCCCCATTTTCAGGATCCTAGTCCTTATTTCTGCTTCCTGAGGCTGTCCCGATGTTCCCCAACTGTGGACCGCTGTCTCGGACCGGCGCACCGTTAATTTTTATGCTGCTCAGTAAACTCTGCTTTCGAGCTCAGTATGTTCCCCATATGTCGATGTTCGGCCGTCTAAGGTAAGCCTGGTAAGGTAACAACGTCAATACCATACATCACATGCACTCTGCGTCTGTTCGGTCCGATCGATAGAGTCTCGACCATCGTCAATTTCCTTAGTCACTCCAGTCACATTGCAGCCCGTTTTGCACAAACGACGATCTCTACCACGCGCGATATTGCTCCAGCATAACTATTCAGCGTGCACTTACATGTGCGTATTTGACACACACGCTCTTCCCCCCCTTCGGCCATCGAGCCACGCAGTGCGAAGTTGAAGCCAGGGTCCTTGGTTGCCGAATAAGCATGTGTCAGTTCAAGTTATCAGAGGAGAGCAACCTAGTCCTTCCCATATGAAGCGCCTTCGACAGCCGCTGTCACGCGCGCTGCGCCTTTATGTACTGCTTTTACACTCTATGTTGGATACACAAGTGGCGCAGTGCGATCCTCCATACGTCGATGTTCGGCCATCTAGGGCGATCGAGCGACATCTAACCCCAAGTGCCCGCCACTCCCTAGTCTGTTTCTGTTTTAATCACATCCACGGACGACGCATTCCCGGCACTGTTTGCTGATGAATCTATTGCGTTTTCTTCATTTGTATTACCGTCCCCTCTTCCATTTGTTCAGCTTACCGATTATCGCAAGCGACGATCTCGATCAAGCTGTTCTTACTCCAGTTAGTACGATGACTATTAGACGCACATGACATTGGCATGGCCACCCCACTTTTTGAACCCAATCGCTGAGACTAGAATACAGTACAGGGGAACGGGCCCCGGGATCAGCATCAGCATCGATCACCTCATCATTCGTCGTCCACACCAGGTTATTGTAGTCCAGAGCCCAGGAACATCATCGGCGAACCAAGTAGATTTTACGCCGGTGGGTACCATATTTGATTGGATCAGTGGAAGGGGCACAAGTGGCAGAGGAGTGGGGTCGGACCCTCGAAGTACCCGGATAGGTACACGAGGGGCACAAGGAGTCGAGGCCCTATCGTAACACATCTCAGGGTCCTCGGTCCGGTGGGCCGGAACCTCGTCGACCGTGGCGGCGCAGGGTTTTATTGTGCTTATCTATCTATGGCGGACCCGCGCGCGTACGTATGATAGTGGCAGCTTAGCGAGACTGTGTGGTTACTAAATAGTTGATTACACGTTTTTGCTCCCGTGCTTGTTGTGTTCGGAAGGAATAGATACAGATGAGATGAGATGAGATTAGCTAGTAATAAAAATCATCTTCCCCGGTCCCGGCCCCCTTCCTTGAAGTGTAAGTAAACGAGTTCAAATCGAGGGACCATGTGGTGCGCAGCAAGGGTGAAAACATGAGTACATTGGAATGGTCCAAGGACCAGCTGGGTCCACTATGTACATAACCATAAAACAAATTGAGTGCGTGTGGCTCATGATACGATGTTGTGCAACTACATGTCTACGTCGGTCGACGTCGTCCGAACGATTAAGTATGCTGTGTATGTATGTGAGGGTGAATGTGGGTAAAAAAGAGTACATGGGGAGTGGGATTGAGTAGTCATCATGGACACATCGGTCATTAATCAGTCTCAGTATCCTCATTTTGTATTCATGACGTAGCCTAGGGTGCCGTTTTAGGGCTTTTGGTTGATGTGACGTGGAGCACGGCGATATGCTGACCAGCGCTCGGATGGCGCTCTTAGAGCGTGCTCTCGGCGATATATCGCATGATCGTCAGCGAAGTGAATATGTCTGTCACACAATCAGATCCGATTATCCGTTTTCAGTTGGGACTAGAACTCACCAATGTACAAGTGGGAATACGCTTCGTAGATGGTCAACGTATTTCCTGAGACACTGTATGCAGGGACGTTGAGCGGGCGGAGATCGTAATGGGCAATGATGTAGTTTTCTTCAGATAAGCACTATATGAGTATGTGCATATGGAGAAGTGAAATGAGACATCGTTCATCTCCTGGTTCAGGCAGTGCAGAAAACTCACCGACCACTCGTGGTCCCCTGTGGTCTTGTGCTGCCATCGATACTCCCGTCCGTCCGATGCTCTAAATTTCCTTGAGAAGGATCTACTCCAAGATGAAAAACGCGTCGCTTGAGTTTCAATACGCAACCCAAACTTAACCGAGCACACTCACCCCCCGAATATCGCTGTCTTGCGCAAATAGGAATTCATCGGCACGGATACACTCTCCGCGGGTGGCTGCAAGAAGTGCACAGTTCCCGACCCGAGGCCCACCCCTCCGAGTCCAGGGGGAGAACCAAACTCAAGCACAACGGACGGGTGACGTTCGAGATGACGCATGTCAGCATGGCGCGTCGATCTGCGGCCCATGACGTAGATGGCCAGCGTCGTTCCCGTTGCGTTATTGCTGTAGCCGTTATAGTTCATGAGGCTGCAGCTGTTGTTGTTGTAAACGTTGTGGTTGGTTTTGTGACTGGCCATAGGTGGGTAGGGGGCGACGCGGACGAACATGCGGTCATAGATGTCGTCGTAGTCGGAACCCCTGAGCTGACCGGTGCGGTCCTCGAAGGTGAAGGGCATTTGAATCTGCCGCATGTTGAGAGAACTAGATGAGAGAGGAAGAGGAGGAAGAGGACCTGTTCAACGGCGAGGAAATTGCGGGTGGTGTACCTTTTTATATGGTACATGCTGTGCCCCGCAGGTTACCCTCGTGTCCCGACAGACCAGGAAGGTACGCATTGTCTACATTCGGTCGGGATGGAAGGAAACGGGCGCAATGTCGCCATCGTGAAAAACAGGCAAGTATGAGCAATTCGGGGTCGCGGAGTTTGGAGCTTCAGGACCGGAGAACCCGGTCTCTAGCCACAGGACGGTGGAAACTGCGCCACAGCAAATCTGTGCTACGGGCGATGCACCAAACGAGCTCGCTAGGTACGCAAGACAAACAATACATATGGAATTCGCCATAGCCATAGCTAAGCGATGATCATTTACAAAAGTCGCTGACAATCACGCCACGGCCAACTTAACTTGCCTAGTACCTGGCAGTTGCCAAATTCTCTATCCAGAAGGCAGAGGCAGCCTGGGACAAGAGGACAGACCGGAGACAAGTCAAACTAGCGGTCCAGGCGGGTCCCGCAGATCTCCACATCGAGGAGCAAACACGCGGTGCAACTCAACCTGCCAAGCACATATGTCACGCCACACGACGGCTTGGGAACATGCGTCCCATTTTCAAGATCTAATGAAATCGAGACCACCAAACACACGATCTAACAGGACAGGTTATGTACCAAAGTATAGTACCTTACCCCCAAGTTATCTCCCGTAGCGCTAGCTGGAACGAAATCAGCACAGCAAGATGCAACAACTCTGGCCCATCGGTCGCAGCTCTGATGCTGCTTTTTACGCGTTCGTCCTACGTCCTGAAAAAAACGTTGCGGTATTCGAACGACTCAAGTCCGCTCAGCCGTCGTAGAAGAGCACCCAATCATGCCAATCACTACTATGTACACCATCATTCTGTGGAGCCGTTGGCATGGTCCGGACGCCACGAACTATCGCCCGAACTTGTAGGGATTGTTAACGTTACCATCATCAGATCCTGCATGCATCGTGGCCTTCTCGGGACTTGGCAACCTCCCTGCATGCTTGATGGTTCACGTTGGGTCTCGCTCGGCCGAGGCCGGGTCGTCAGGTTTACAAAAACAGCTTTCGGACGATGAACCGCAACGCGGAGCTCAAATGCAATAATGTCTTTACGTGCGTGCTGCCGTGAAAGCAGACCGGGCGCAACATGTGCTACCGACTCGGACGGGTGCGGTTCCCTGCCCTGAGGCCATGTCACCATTTGACTAGACTAGTAACAAAGTAACCCTGGAGACCTTCCCATACTCCCTCGTACATATGATGTCATATTACATGAAATCCAGTGCGAGCGGAAGGTGTGTGCCATTTGAAGATATTATTGAAAATATTAATATTATAACAAGACAAAATTCTTGTCTGAAAAGTTGGGCATCACCTAGTAGTTGCAATACAGTATATCACAATTGATTGCAGTTGTAGCATGCTCAGCAATGTCTCATGGATCCATCATCTGATGCTTATTATGTAGGAGCTGATAAAGAAAGCTAATGCTATACAAGATGTTGAGTTATCTGATAATGACAACCCTAGATTGACCATAGCAATAAAATATTAAACCTAGACAATTACAGTAATTCTAAAAATGAGAAAGATCAGCTTACAGTACTTCAAGAGTTGAGAAATGATCAAGGTAACATTTCTAGAGGTATTGATGATAAATTTAAATCTACTATTGTCATGTTGTGGCTATGCTTGAAGTACATACATCTTTGACTATCATTATAGAACTGTAAATAGTGTAGCTTAATCCTGTGGTCACCAGCCAGTATGTGTGTAAGGTACTCACTTTCAATTGAATGTCTTATGTGGTTGATATTGGTAAGATGGTTTGCAGTTTTTTGTTGGTAGCAAGTGTGCATTTTTCACTGAGTAATTCTCCTTTGAAGGATGATCTATATAGTTTGCAGACGGCCACATGACTGAAAATGCTACTTTATCTGATTATCAAGGTTGGTCACAGCATAACATTGGCAATCAATATGTCCTGTCCTGTTTCCCTGAACATGTCATATAACCAAACCGAGCAGGAGCCCTACAGAACACATTTCACACCCCGAATTGGTGTCTCTCATGTCAAAGGTTGGGGATAAATGTTCGATCATTCCTCAAGCAGGTAAAATCGACGCATTCTCCCGGACTCCCATGTATTCAAAGATCGGACCTGGCGTCCCTTGATCATTTCCAATATTCAATAACGAAACCATGGCTGGCCATGATCCGTGTGAGTGAATTACCTCCCTTCGACCACTGCCAGCTCATATGGACACGGAAGATCAGAAGAACGTGCGTATTGCATGTATGCTCGCTAGTGATGGCGTCATCCAGACGCGAAGTTCATTCTGCAATTCATCGCGTTTCGCGCGGAGTTCCGTGCATTGATGAACGACGTTGATCGCAGCAACCGGTATGTGCTTCCACTTGTGCTCATACAGCTTTCTGAGACGCCTCGTCTGGTTGGGTTAAAGCGGACTGACTGGTTCCCTGTTCCGCTGTGATATCATCGGGTCCATTAGAATCTCACCGTACAGGAAGTGGTCTGTTAGTGAAACTTCTTATCCACGAGGTACGGCCCCACCAAAAGATGAAATTGACTGGCAATCTCCGCCAGTATTCTTTTTTGCTCCACTAGACATGTGCTGGCGGATAGTCACCAGAAAATCTTTTAATGAAGAGAAAGACAATTGGATGTTATCGATACATACCATGCGTTTGCATGCGTGTCATGGACATTGGGATGGAATAGACGCGACACTGGATAGAATACACAAGACCAAAACAAAAAGAAACAACGCACTAGCACCAGGGACTACGACATGCGCCCACCATCAAATCCCCCATCCGCCCCAATCTGCCTGGCTGAAGTCTTTGCATCCAGAAAGAGCTCATTCATCTCTCCTATATCCTCCACCGATATCTCGTTTCGGCCCCCTAAACCAGCCAGAATGGAAGCAGGCGCTAGGAGTTGTAGGGCGTAACTGATTGCCATTTTGTTTATTTGGGTTTCGTATTGTAATGTATCGTGTCGTTGAAGTACGTCGACGCCACAAATCCATAACGTTATCAGCGATTTTTTCAACCCAAGATAATAGAGTCGATGAAAACGAAAACGTACCGCATCGATCCGTGCTCGCCTTCCTCGGCTAGTCGGTTCAACACACCGGACCCAAGTTTGAGCCCCTCCACATTCGCGCGGAGCTGCACCACCTTCGCAATCTGATTGCGATTGTACCCGTCTGTTTTGACTATGAGGCACCTGTGGGCATGCAAACCCGATAAGTCTCAACACTACCAAGAAACTGTCCCACAAACCGATCAAGTAGATCAACAGGTATTCCGTGCGGAGATACCACGTCCGTCGTCCCGCGCACAAGCGCATTGCCCCGGTTGGTAGCCAGGATGACGGTCGGCGCCATCTGGGACTCGAGCAGCGAGTTGAGATACGTGAAACATTCGACGTCGAGCATGTGCACCTGCATAAGAATCAACTCACGGTGTCGCGATCCGTCCTCAGGAACTGGCGCACCTCATCAATAAACACCACTCCAGGTATGACCTCGGCTACGCCCTGGTCCACATATCCCTTGACAACTTTGTTAACCTCTCTCCGGAGCTTGTCTGTTACTTCCGTCCGTCCACTCTTCATCAAACTACCCATCACGCTCATGATATCTTGTCCACCCTGAGGCCGAGCATTGGCAGCGTCGAGGTCACCCAGCGTGACGTCCTGCACTAGCTCTTTTCGCTTGTGTACGTCCCCTTTGGGTAGAGGGACATACGTCTCGGACTCGAGGTCGTATGATGACGCGTACGCGTCCGACCGGCCAACGCGCTATGGGCGCAAGCATAGTTATTCGACGATCGGAACGTTGTGGTAAATGAGGGGCACGAAGATTAATCAACCCACCTTGACGGCGCCCGTGTTAGCTTCGACGTATATAACATCGCCGACGACGATCTTTTCCTTAAGGATGGCCTCATATATGGTTGGATCCAATCTCAGTTGCTTCGTACCCTTGACGGTTTTAAGCCCGACGATGACGTGCGAGACTGTTTTGCCGTACCCACTTAACGGGTTTTCGGACTCCGAGGGCGTGAGCTCAGTGACTTCGCCTTCGTATACTTCTTTTGTTTCCTTTATTCGGAGACCTAAAAGTGAGGGTCAATAAGTGAGCTTGAAGAGAATTCGGAACGCATGCAAGGTTGGGGGACGAGAGGGAGGAGACGAGAGGTGTCAGCATGAACGAGAGACACCAACGCCAACAAACGCTGAACACATAAGGACCAAGAAGAACGCACCAATCGCCCTCCGAAACGCCTCCGCAAGCACCTCCGTTTTCTTCACCTCTGTGCTGTACACTTCGGAACCGACCATGGGGCAGAACGGGACCTTCACACCGAGCTCGTGCGACACAGCAAGCGCGAGCGCAGTTTTACCCGTACCGGGCGCACCGACGAGGAGTAGCGCACGGCCTGAGAATTTGCGTGATTTGATGAGGTCTACAACGACGCCACAGGCCTGAATGGGAGGTGGTGATGAGGTGAACGAATGGGCGGAGAGCACGAGAGCGATGTAACACCAGAGACATACGATTCAGAATGCAGAAGAGGAGCATCAGACGCGTGACGATAACGTACCTCGCGTGCATTGATCTGGCCGATGAATCCCGCGCCCTCGGACGCAGCAAGCCCTTCTGCGTTGAGCCCGAGACCTTTGATGTGCGAGTGGGGCGCGATGCGGGACGAGCGGGAGTTAGAGGCGGCGGATGGGGGCGGGAGAGCATTGTGCGCGACGGGCGTCGACGCGGACGAGCTCGTCGTCGTCGCTTTCATTTTTGGTGTGTTTTTTTGGTGTTTGGGAAGGAAATGGGTATATTTGGAGATCGTCGGTCTTGGCAACGTAATCAAGTTGTGGGAACGGTACACTCGACATAAAACAAGAATTCGCCAATACTACATCCATCTTTCAGCTAACCCGACATTTCTCTGTCACCTCTCGTCGTCTCTCCAATGTAATTCAAAGCTCCTCGCGAATAAAACGTTGTAAAACAACTGACCAAATTCCGAGTCAGGAGAAAAAGAAATAGCAACTGCAGTTGACTTACATAGCTCGAGGAGATCACCACGGTCTTCCCCATGGCGTTGCGCCCGCTCCAGCTTCCCTCGAAATCCTCTCGAATTCTTCGCTCCGCGAGTTCGACGCATCCAAGCGGTGACCCGACCCTCCAATCATTGCATCGCATTCTGGGCATCTCGAAACTTCCATCGCGCCTCCACACTATCGTTTGACTATCATTGCCTTGTCCAAGGTGACAGTCTATCAATACGCACCTCGCCAATCACGAAAGTGTGACCATTTGGACAGTTATAGAAGTGTCCAGCGTGTCCAAAATCAAACGACTTGACGATGGCGATCCTCTCCTTCAATGAGACGGGCTCATAAAACGTGTCCATGGCGAGTGATCGCCAGATATTCCCCCACTCCTCCACGATATCCCGCGCGACACTAGAAAAACTGTTTTCTAGCCAGTTCATCTCTTCCGCACCTGGCTTTTTCTCTTTATGCTCCCAAATAGTTGTCCCCATCAAGACCTTCGCCTCCTTCCGAAGCGTCAACGCGCGCTCCGCCAGCATGTCTCGGTGTTCTGAGTTGCGAGAAAAGTCCGGTGCCATCATCTTGCACATCATCATATCAAACCTGAACTCCTCGAGGCAGATCCGCATTTGATACAGAGCGGTCTTCGAGACCTGACGATGTGATTCGGAGTCTTTTGCGACAGCGAAGGCAACGTCAGCATCTCGCAAACAGCTCTTGAATAGAAACTGGGCGTAGGTCGCCCAACTCATCAGCTGCTGCTGTACTTGAATTCGGATGACCCCGTCCTTGTCCTCGCCGATGGGACGCTTGTCAATAGCCTCGATCCACGCCGTCGTTAGCTCTGTCAGTGCAAGCCGAATATGGATGGTCAGCCAGAGCGCTTCCACCAGGAACCTTCGGTCCGCGAGCGGACGCGCCTGTCCGATCTTGATCTTTGCAACTCGCATCGCATGCATCAGGGGCTCTCTGGGTGATGTCTCAAGATCGACCAGAGATGCACTGACCTCACGCTCGTGGATACACGAAAGTGCGGCTTCCCACGCTTCCGTGTGTGCTGAGCGCGTCCCAGCAACCTGCACCGCCTGCCTGTACGCTGTTAGAAGCTCATGCATCGGCTTATGCCAGGCATCCAGAACCGACGTGTCGATGGCGTGTAACTTCTTGTTTGCTGGGTTGATGTCCGAGACGGGCCCTTCGCGTTTCACAATCAACGCGTTGTTTCGTTCCTTGGCTTGTAGGGTCCGTTTCTTCTCGTCTATTTCGTTCTTAAACTTGAGCGCAATGGATACGGCATTTTTCACTAGCTGCTCCTTCTTCGTAGCCACGGAGAGACCCTCAACGAGCGTCTGTACGGCCCCGAGAGACACCGACATTTGGGCGGCGACGTTGCGCTCCAGGATGTCCAAATCTGCACGCTTGAACACGCGCCCGTAGCGCGGCGCCGTGATCGCCGAGCGACATGTTGGACACGTAGGTGGCCGCCTGAATCCAACTGGAGACAACAAACCCCGCCAGACCCCGTCTTCCCCACAGATGTAGAACTCAGACATGTTACAATGCCCGTCAAGCGTCTCGACGGTGAAGGTGTGGCGACAAGATGGAATGGTGATCAAAAGCTCGTCCAGGGTCCCTTCGTCGGGCATAATTTCCGCCAGCCTCCGTTGCATTACAAAGTCTGCAATCTGCGTTCGCTGGTCTTCGGAAGCGCACAGAGGACAGACCTGAATAGCGCAGTTCTCGCCGCACACTATTGGAACATGAGCGCCATGGTTCGACGAAAAACAAGAGGTCTCACCAGAGGGGCATTGGTGACCACACTGAAGGATCTTTTCACAGCGTCTGTCACACGGAAGACGGGCGCAAACCTAAATACTCGTCGTCAGGCCCGATCATAGGATAAATCAATGTCACTTACGGAACCACAGGGGACTGGACAAGCATCGTGAGGGCAGACCCTGAAGGCGCACGAGTCAGCACAAATGCTACTCGCAACGCGTGGAGGATAGAGTACTCACCATGTGCAAGTTTGCTTGCATGGCGCACAAGGGACATGACACAGGCGTTTGCATTGTGAGTGAGCGCATGCCTGTCTGCACGGAGCGTTGCAACTGGTGGTGTGCTCATGTCCCTCAGAGCACGGCTCCTGACATGCGTGTTCGCAATACAACCGTTTATGACACGGATGGCGGGCATGTTTGGTCCTCTTAACCGGCTGGTTGTCGTCAGAGGCGGGATTGACTGTTTGACATTCGTCGCAGCTCGCGTTGCAGGCTTTTCCGCAGCAGGACATTAACTGTGCACATCGCGACCGGCATCGGTAGCCTTCTGGATCTTGAGAACAGGGCATCGATGCGCTGTGTTCGCAGTCCGTTAGCTTCTTAACCACTTTTTTGTCGCAGTGAACGCTCTCGAGCATCTCCAGCCGGTAGCTGTGGTATTTTTTTCAAAAATGGCAGAAGAACCTCCCTTCATGAAACGTACCATGGAACGGTATCCTTGATATGTCCACACGGAAGCTGAACGTTATAGATTGGGAACTTGCAGTCGCCACACGGCTCGTTGCATGTCTTTCGGCAGGGGTGGTCGCGATGACACAACCTCCTGCATGCCTTTGTACAACTCACAGCAACGTGGTTCGGATCGTCACAGTGACACTAAATTTTGAGTTAGATTTGGAGAAGAAACCGATGGTAGAATGAACCTTAAATGGACAGAGGTGACCACATTTTAGCAGTGCGTCGCATGGTTCCATGCAACCTCCTGTATAAATCAAGCATTGTCATTAGAAGTATCAGGAGCTGGCGATGCAAGAAACGTACCGTCTGGCGCAATGCGGGAGAGCTGACCTGGTCGCGAGATATACTCGACTTTTTCCGGATGGCGATGGCAAGCGACAGGCAATGCTGGACCCAATGCATCCTCTGAGTCCAGTTCCTCGATGATCGAGCGCCACATATCGCTCTTAAGAGATAGATTATCCGCGTTACCAAAAATATAGAGACCTTCGCGAGCCCGGGACAATGCCACTGTAGAAGGAAAGGCAAGTCATTTAACCAATCAGCACCAAAAATCATACGAGGGAGTAAAACTGAGTACCGTTGGTGCGATTTTTAGACTAAAGTAAGCACCAGTCAGTAAACGCTTCCGAGCAGTCACGTGACCATTTATCATGATACACACCTTGAGGAACCCAATATTCGCCTTGGTATGTTGTGATATGGTTTGACCTTCTACTTCTTCTTCTGCGCCTCCCGCATTTCGAACGAGAGAAAGGATGACGACCTGTTGTCATCATTATGCGTTCGTCGATCAGAACAACAACTCGAGGGGCGTTCACGTACCTTTCCCTCTTCGCCTTGATAATTGTCAACTGTTCGTAACCGGACCTAGACACAAGAACGTGGCGTTCAACTTCAGAAAGCCTGTCGCATGGACAAAAATGAAACACATAAACATACGCGGCTTGTGACATCAACACGCTCGATAGACTCCCCACCCAGGAAGTCGTCCGCGTCCTCCCGGTCGCCATCTTGATCGTCGAGCGCAGCTTGATCCCGCTCATCGATAACGACCGTAACTTCTCCGCCAAGCGCATCTCTAAGGCGGGCGAGCTGGCCCAGGTACGCACAGAGGACGACGATGTCGCCTTCTGCTGAGTAACGGCCCTGTCTGGAGAAAACAATAGGAGTAAGCAGGAGAAGAGAGCGTGTCGGACGGCTTACCGGAGGAGGTAAAGCACGAGGTCTCTGATCATTTCCACCTTAAATTCAGTGCGTGAGTCCTTTGCAACAGAACCATGCTTTGTTTCATGTATATGCTTACCTCATATATGTTGTACTTGCTAGCGGTATCGTCTACGCCACCGTTCTCCTTGTGGCCATGGGTGACGAAGAACACATTATTCACCATACCCCGGACGTCGGGGTAGGACATAACCTTTTCGTGATCTTGCAAACCGCTGTACAGCGTGTTCCTGTTCACCACCACCATTGCTATTGTGTTTCGAATCACATAGATGCTCTAAAACACACCTTATGAGGCTCGAGATCGTCGGACGCATACGTCGCTGTACATCTATGCGCGACATTGGCAGACCAGATGTCGCCAGGCGCTCCATAAGCGACATGTCAAATCTATACAACTTGCTCCCACGTGAGTGGTCCATTGACAACGCTAGAAAGCAACCAAACCAAGGTCAAAAATAGGGGCGGTGAAGCTCGCAACGTTCGCACCAAAGTTGTTCAACGTCGGACGTAACTGGAGGGGATCACCGATGAGGATGAGGTGTTCCACCGAGGGCACAAGGCTTCCCAGCACGTGTGCCTCGAGGACTTGTCCGGCTTCCTCGACCAGTAACACTTTCGGCGCCAGGGACTACGCCATAGTAATTGAAGTGATCAAGATAATCTATATAGATTCACCACGCACCTTGAGCAACGTGCCGAGCTTAGCTGCACCTGTCGTCGTGCATCCGATAATCTTGACGCCACGCAACAATTCACGTCGCGCCTGTGTGTGTAAAATGCCATCAGACAACAAAATCGAGAAAAAAATGACGCCATCCTACCTCTTCCTTTATTTCATTGTATTCTTGAACTTGCCCAGCATGCATCTTCCTCAGCCGCTCAAACTCGTCCTGCTGGTTTTGCTGCAACTGCGCCTTTGCTTGCTCGACCCAGAACGCATGCAAAATCTGTCGCTCGTAGCGACTCATTTCCCAGACCTCGCCGTCGTCCAGCAGTACTTCCAAGGGCCGATTTCTAACAGGTATGGCTGGGATATCATCCGCTCCCAGGGCCGAGAAAAACCCGAAGACATCATTCACAAGAGACGAGTAAGGAGAAGGATCCTCGAGATGTGGCCCATCGATGAGCGAATCCAAGCCTGCCGTTGGAGTGCCGCCGGGAAACGTGGGCACAGATGGTCCAGATATCGAGGTCGGGGCATTCTGCACCACATGATTGTCGATTGTATCCCGTTCGTCAGAGAACTTGGCGGTCATCCACATTTTCTCGGGCTCCACCTCGGGCTGCTCGTCGTCCGACTCGGCCTCGTCTGAAGAAGAATCCTCATCCTCATTTTTCTCCCCAGCCCCTTTCGACAACAGGATCTCGAATGGATTGGAATACGTTGATGGACCAGGCTCGGGTTGGGATGGAGTGAACGTCTGTTGATTCACAACTGGATTGGTGATCGTTTCTAGAAATCCGATATCTCCACCGTTCTTCCAGAATGCATAGATCGAAGTATCCTCTTCGATCACCTGTCCCCTCCGACCCTGTTTCTGCCACCTCTCCCCGGACTCAGATTCATCATTGGAGAATCCCTTGGCGACAGCGATCCATTGAGGCGGCTCAGTCATCACAGCGTGATGTTCCGCATGGAAGAGTGAGAGATACTTCCTGATTTCGGAAGAGTCAGACTCGAGGTCGGTATCGTGAATCCGTTGCATCAGTCTGCAGATTTCCTCCCCCACGTTCTTGAGTTCGCGGTACTTGGCGGAGGAACCACGACTGAGGCGAGACTTTCCGGCGGCCATCTCACGCGTTTCAATAGAGTATTGGCCAATGCGCTCGTCGGACGTACGAGAACCCAGGCGGACGATGTCGTCCGTGATACCCGCATCGAGGACGGAGCATAACATATGGTCAAGCGCGTGGTTCGTGAATGCAATCATGAGGATGGGGCCAATGTCATTTGCGACAAGCACACGCAGGAGTTCGACCCCTGTGTAACTCTAAAGAACTTGTTAGCTGAAGTAATTGGCTAATGGTAGAGAATATTACCTTTCCGGTGCCAGGAGGTCTGAGCGCGGAATGACATCAAAAAACGAGCTCATACTAAATCCGGAACACCTCGACTCACCCTTGGATCAACACGAGCTCCCTCGTGAGTGATGCGATGACAGCATCTGCCTGGCTGGGGTCAAGACGACTGGCTCGACGCAGCTCTGCTCTTGCATGATCGACCGAACGCTTATCTGAAACACTCATCCGCAAGTCGTCCACCTCGGCATCTTTGTCGAACAAGGATGATAACTGAAATGTGAAACTGGGCAGCCGTGCATACTTCGGAGTGTCAATTGTGCACGTCCTGAGGTGGTCTGGGGACCTGAGCGCGAGGTAGCGTGAAAAGGGAATGTTCTCGGGCTCCGTCTTCAGTGCCTGGAGGAAAGGTCGAATGGCTTCGAACATGACGGGCGACTCGACGAGCACTTTGACGCCGTCGTTGAACGGGGATGGACCGCTCCTCAGCTCAGAAAGAATGCGCTGTTCGATGGCGCTGTCGAAAAAAACGACCCGAATTTTGACGCGATTCCCGTCGGTCTTGACATGCTCGGTCAACTCGTTGAGCGGACTAGCGATCGTGCCAAGATGGACCGATGTTCCCACGTTGGTCTGCCAGACGAGCGCGATGAGTCCGCCTTGCACGAGTCGCTTACCGCTCATCCCCTTCCAAAACGCTGCGCGTGTTCTACCCTCATTTGAACGAGCCCTTCCTGGAGGTGTTTGGACAGTGAGGCCAGTGGATATACCTCGAGGGTCGGGAACCAGCGACTTGAAGGTGACGTCGGTGTAGACGTTGAACATCAGCGAATCGTGGTTATCGGACACCCCATGGTACTTTCCTCCTCCCTTCTGCAGGAGTTCACCAAGCTTCGTCTTTCGCTTGTGTAGATCGCTCAAGTCGTCCTGCACCAGCTGCAGCGCTCCTCGCAAAGGAGTTCTAAACCGAACATTAGTATGTCGTCCACGCACGCGGTCAACGGGGACACTTGCGTGAGTTCCTCCCTCAACAAACGAAATTTAATGTCGAGCAAGCGCTGCATCGAGTCCGCTGGAGCAGGGTGCGGTGCATTAAATAAATTGGCGGGCAAAAACGGCTGCAACCGACACATCAGCTCCTCGTGCGTTGGGGCAATGCGAATATCATATATGTCCAAAAAATCATTGTCGTGTCGCGGACCATCCAGACGCAGGTCACCCGGAGGGTCATCATTGCTATGCAACGCGGCGACAAGACCCTCGTTGGCCGCATTGTTTAGATATGCCAGAGTATTCTTGTGAGAGTTCGAGCGGGTTTCTTTTCCGACTTCACGATTGACGATGGACTCTAATCGCTTGACTCTTTCCTTCAGTTCGTTGACCAGGAGGTCTCGAACTGGCCCCGCAACGCTTTGAAACGGATTATCGAACGTTGGCGGTGAGGAGGAAATCCCCGTAGTCCACTGATCAAACCAGAGGCGAAGGTTTGTGACTATAGTGACGATGCGCGGGTGATTCGCCACGGCGTTCTTGAAACCAACAAGGCATCTACAAACACGGCATCACTGAGGATGAATTTCGGGAAAGTTCTCAAACATACTCGTCCAAGACACCAGCTATGGATACCAG